>JAUZSU010118207.1:0-18896 GCA_034780255.1 Parotocinclus maculicauda
AAATCTTTGACTAAAGCCAGGTGTTTCAGTTTCATTGTCTAACCCCTGAATATGTATCACCTAATCAAAAATGAGTCTCTACTGTGTCACCTGAACACCATAAAAATTTTCAATTTAATTATGCATGGCAGGACGGAATGCTGCAGAAATGCATAACAGGGCACAATCAAATAGAAAATGCATTTAGGGGATGCATTAACATTTACTGGGACTCAGACGTAGCAGTAGGACTCAACTCTGTACTGTAAAATTGCACCTCAAAATTGTAAAATTGATAAGGCACTTGATGCCTGTGACATGAATCATAAACCATAACACTTAACACTAACTTATCCCATTTTGTTTTCCACTGAGTGCCCAACACATTTAGACTCCAGCTCTGTGTGTGGCAGAGCTGGCCTCTAGGGTCCACTTACTCTCAGTGTGTAACGCCAGGCCCTGTTCAGATTACACTTTGTGGTAGGTCAGCCAAGAGCAGGAAAAGTAGGGCCATTATCCCCTTTTGACCCTAATGACTCCACAGCACTCCATACTGATCCATCAGACACATGCTGATCAATCAAGCAGATTCCCACAGTACCTGTGCTCAAACAGATACCTTCAGTTTATACTGTTACTGTGTTGAAGGGGTGTAAACCTTAAGTAAATAATTTTCTGAAAGGAGATCAGAAAAAATGTCTGAATATTTGCAACTTTGATTAGACTATTATGGGGACATTGGGTTTCCATAAAAGGATAAAAACATGCACCCAAATTGTACCGCAGCACAGACACCAGGAGAGAGTCTCTGGCATGTCCGTCATTCCTTTCTAATGTTTTTTACTGTCTCATGTATTTAGTGACTGGGCCAGATTGAGCCCACTTTGATTTGTTCCCTTCAATAACCCTTACACAAGCAACTCAATCTCGGGACATATGGAAGGGCTAACCCATCTCTGGGACTGTTAATGCTGGAGCGCACTAATGAACACAATAATCCTGCTAAATCCTTCAAGAATATAGAAATAACACCAAAAAAAGGAGGGTTTATTAGCCCAGATTTTACCCATCACTGTCACAAATTACTGAGACCTGTAATGGAAATCCAAAGAAAGTCCACATAAACTAGCTAAAAGTAAAAGTTATTGCGGGTGCCTTCTTCATTTGTATCCCTGCTGCAGCAACCTGCAAATTCATACGCCTCAAATGAACAGACTAAATAATTATTCAGAACTCATTAAGACTTTTTTTCTATTCTAGTTGTGTGACCTTTAAACTGACATGTGCAGTCATCAGCAATAATTACTAGAGAAAGTGTGCAGCAGATATGTTTGTTACTCTGTTTATTAATTACTTACATCTTACATCCTTCCTACCCATATCTCACTTGTATAGTGTTTTGAGCTGTATTTTAAAATAATTATACTAATACACTAAATTAGAATGATATTTTATAAAAATAAATATCAAAAAGGTTATAATTCTGCAGCAGGCATGGGTATATCATGTTTGAGCCAAAAAATATAATAGACTTTTTAGATTAAATTAAGAAAATTAAGATATGCAAGGAACATAACTTGCAATCAATTCCAGTGTAAAGGTGATTTATCACTTGGGAATAAATGAATTATATTAATTATGAATTAAAACAGAATTTGGCCAGAGTATAGTCTAATACACTAAAGATAATGAGTTTGTTTGTATCACCATCATTTCATATTTAGTGTCTAGGCAATTTGGTTACATTTCTGTGTGTATATGTATGTGGGTCAAGTATATCAATATGTAGACTAAATTTCTCCACAAGGAAACATTTAAGAGTAAGTGTAGCATTAATTACCTACAGTGAACTTATGTAATTCCGCACAATGATAGAAAGAAAACTTCAATTGGCAGCCACCCACTTTTCAAAGCACCCTGGAAGCTTTATGGCATATCTGGCATATCTAGCATTTACATGCTACTGTTTCTTCTGATATTCTATGGTATATTAGTTTAGCTGTCTTTTAATTGTGTGTTTAAAAAACCTGATTGAAATTGTCTCAGTACGAAAAAAGAACAGAATATCCTTAATGGAGATGCTTAAAACAAAGACCTGTGTAAAAGCAATGTCACTGGACTGTTGTGACAGCAGTTTGTAAAAAAAAACTGCTGAGGAACTAAAAGGTAATTTAGAGTAAGAATAAACAACATAAATTGGCAATGGTTGTTGGAGAAAATAACTGTGCACAAAGTAGATTAAGAAGGTGTTGTTTTATGTTCATTTAATCGGTGCTATTATGCTTCATTTGCAATGATGAATAGTGTGATTTAAACTCTCTCAGTTGTTTTTTCAGTTTGGCATTGCACAGCTGCATGCTTTAAATGACTAAATAATTGAAACGCTGATGATGCAAACACATGGAAAAGATTGAAGCGCAGCTTTTGTGATCAGTCTTTCATGACTACCTTACTGGTTGCGTGCTAACTTGTTAGCTCACATGGGACTTTACACTGTTTGAACTCGGTTGATGTGTTTAGATGCTTTTTTGTGCAAGTTACTCGTGTTTGTGTGTATGACTTTCCATAGTATTCTTTTGTTTGTCCCGCCACTACACATATATTCTTTCTCATCTATAAGTATATAAACTGGATTACATTCACTTGCTTAGTCTTTGCTTCACCTGGGTGATTTGTAATATTGTCTATTCATATAAGTGCATTTTTGCCTTCATAAAAAAGTATCTGGTCCATCAAACTATCATCTGTGGTATGGTTCTTCCCTAGACTGGACAGTAAAAGTGCATTACAGTATTTTCTGTAATTATTTTACATTTTCTTAAATTAAAAATGTGGTGGCATTGGGGATTAGATAGTTATGTTCCACTCTGTTTTTAGCAGTTCTGACACATGTATGTATGTATCATGTGCACACAGGTGTTTTTGTGGCAAGCAATTTGGAGAAGACTTGCTTGATTCAGCATAACAATGCCCTGCACAAAAGGCAAAGTTTGGTGTGAATGATTTGACTGACCTGTACAGAGCCCTGATCTAAACCACACTAAACTGGATTGTGAGCAAGGACATTCCAACATCAATGCCTGACATCATTCATTCCCAAGAGGCTAAATGACAGCACATCTCTGCAATAGAATAGAATTACACCAAGCACATATGAATGTGTTGTTTGGGTGCCCATATAATTTGGGCAAAATAACTCTAGCTATATCCAAAGCTCTCTTAAACCAAATCACTACACAAACACAGTACTGAGAGTCTAAAAACATAATGTGCTGTGAGGAAGGAGAAGCAGGACTTTGGAAAGGAAGTTGTAGGTGCAATTGCAAAGACATTAAGATAGGAAATTCAGGAGTTTTATAAGGATTTTTGGGGGACACTAAATCATGTAACATCTTAGCTTGATGTTGTATATAAAAGTGACAACAACATCATGGGCAATTCTTAGCTGTATTTACAAACATTAGATTATTTAACCAGCATATTAGGAAAAATGTTAATATTGCTCCTCAAGTTGCTAATCACATAAGACAGCTCTTCCAAAGGAGTGCTCTTTAAAGTGGTTGAACTGGATCCACTGAGCATTCTTCTCCTGAGGCATGGTTATATGTATATGTCAAGGAGCAACAGTAGGTGAAAAGAACAAAACATCAAGGTGGTGAAGAGGTATACTTACACCTTCACGTCAAGAGCCCTTTTGATCAGTCCTATGCTGATACAAGATATCTATTGTAGGTGATGTCAAATGAAAACGACATTCTCATATAACAACCTTTTCCACCAATGTTCCTCATGAGACAAAGTTAACCAGATAGTGCAAACAGTCTGAAATATAATACAGTACTGGCTTTAAGAGGGACTTTTGTAAAGCCACTCGACGCACTAGGGGTCACTTACACCTATCATTAAAACTACAAAGCGGTGGTTACCCTACCCCACTCAAATGAGTGATGCTTATTTTAGCATATCAAACTAGAATGAAGTAACACACCACCTTTCTTAAACAAAATCAAACCAGCTAAGATGAAATTACAGGCTTCTTATTATATTGATAAGATATTTTATCTTAGTAGTTTTATCTTTAGAGTTTTATCACTATGGCAATTTTTATCACATATCAAACGCAACACAATAAAGTCTACAAGAAAATGAAGTGATTTAGTATTTTAGGTGTTATTTTGTCCCATTCCAAACAAACATGTCTCAAGATGTATCAACAGTACAGCGTCGTCGTTATTGCATTTTTCATTTTTCACTTTCAACTCCACAACACAACATATAGGACTTAAAGGATCTGCTGTCAATGTCTTGGTATCAGAAACTGATTGACACCATCAGAGGTTTTGTAGAATCCATGCCTTGGCAGCACCTGTTTTGGTGGCAATACCGAGAACCAACTGATTTCCTAACAATCCTGCACCACAAGAACCAACACAGATTTTAGTAATTTAATAACTTTTCTCTTTGCAAATATTTTTATTGTCTGTGTGTTGCAATTATCATCAAAACGTTATGGATAATTATGATAACTTTTTATATTAATTTAATATTTCTTCTAAATCATATTTAATTATCTTTAAAATATAAGTAAAGCTATTTAAATGGCTTGGTTAATAAATAAGTAATAAATTAAGAAAGCATGAGCTATTGGGATTAAGCAGAATAAACAGTTCTATCACACCTTCCCCCATGCTCTTTATTTTGAGATGATAGATTTATCTTCTATTCCTCTGGAATGTCATATACACGCTCGATGAAGAAACTGTATGATCTTCTGCCAGGGAAGCAGAGCATAGCAGAACCGACTGATTTTCAGCTAAGCAGGCCTATGGGAACAAGTTATATTACTTCTTTACTCCTTACTTTAGACAATGTTAGATTCTCTCTTTTAGGGGAATGGGCTGCATTTCTGTATGTACTTATTTAGAATCAAACTGTTCAATCTTTGGATTTGTCTTATGGCTTTAAATGGAGTGCTGCTGTAGTAATCCCTTTTCAACACGCCCTTATTCGGTGCATGTTAAGTATAACGCTGTAATATAAGCATTGTAACCATAAGCTTTTCGCAGGACTTCCTGTCTCTTTCATATATACACATAGCCTACACACAGTGCTTAACAATTAGTCAGTCAACACGATTCAAGCTCAACAGCAGCTTATGGAACAAATAAACGCATCAGGTACTACCCTCCATAACATAGGCTACACATTTCTCTCAAATAAAAAAACAGACAAAATGAAGCAAATCAGGTTGCTTTAGGAGAAGGTTTACTAAGCACACGATGATTACAACAATATGCAGTGAAAAGAAATTAAGAATGCAGTGTGACCTCTTCTTTTTTGTTGTATATGTTTTGAACACACAGACAACAACCAGCTAAAACATTAAACCTGGTCTGTAATTAAGTTTAGGGAAGTGTTACACATCAAAATATCATCAGCATAAATGTCTGTACCCAGAATTTCCCAGTAAAATGTTATCTAAAGCATCACAGTCCACACACTGACTCATGTTTATCCCACAAAGCTTCCTGGTGCCATCACTTCCCCACTTAAAGTAATCATTCTCAGCAGTGACACTGCTGTCTCTGGTCCATTAATACCTGCAAAACACACACTAACACACCACACCACACCACATCAGTGTAACTGCAGTGCAGAGAATGATCCACATTACAAATAGTATTTGATCTGTGGGGGTACTGACCACTAGAGATCAGAGTAAAGAGGAATAACAAAGTATGAAGAGAATTGATCAAATGGACAATGAGCATGGGAACAAGAACGTGTACCTAACAAAGTGGCCAGTGAGTCCCAGAGCTTAACTGTATAAAGCTGTAGCTCCTGTGATCAAATTGCTAGTACAGAGAAGAGAGGGGGAAAAATAAAGCCATAGAATACCTAATGGTGTTTTTGTGACCCCATTTAACCCGCCTGAACCCGTATCAGTGTGGCATGATGACAGACTACAAGTCACCCCCCCAATAATTCATCTCTTTCACTCTCTGTCCTGGAGCCGTGTTAGGGTGGGGAAAGAGATACCATTAATCTCCTGTCAGAGGAGATTATGCTCCATTACAAAAGGCTAAACCAAGTAAAAGACTTCTAATTCTTTGCTGACTCTGAAGTTGGCAGACAGGACTTTACTTTGGTATTACTTTATTCACATTTAGAAGCATAATTATTTTAAGCATTTAGAATTTTTTTGGATTGTTCAAATACATAGGATGAACAGATCTGGATTTTGGCAAATTCGCATTCAACAAAGCATTCAAAGCTGTCCTGTGCTTTGGCCCACCCAGTTTTGTGTAACACTGTTCTGTCATTTGGAAGCAACATTCTGCTTTCATCCAAGTCCAAGGTATAGCTGACATCATATTTTATGTAGACATTCAACCTCAGTTTTTTCAAACCTTTTATGTTATCACACATGCCCTGTGTTAAGTCAATTTTGGTATTACTGGACTGTCTGCAAAAGGTCATTTTGAAATAAGCATCAAGACACTGATTTATTGAAAGTTTTATCTACAATATCAGGTTAAGTGGGTCAAAGTACATACACTTTAGTATGTAGAGTCTCCCACAGTCCCTTACTTCTTGACAGAATCTGTCAGGTAACTGTCAGATTTGGAGGCTTTGAATTTTTCAGTCACATATAGAAATTGCCTAAGGGATCCAGGTCAGGGCTTTGTGATGATGAGCAAAGCAAATCATTCACTTTGTTGTCTTTAAGCCATTCAGTCACGGTTTTCGGAGAATGATTAGAATCACTGTCTTGCTGGAAGATTCAGTTGCGACCACATTTCAGCTCACTGACTTTTATGTTGCTTCAGGATTTACAGCTTATCCTCCTTTCTCATGATGTCATCTAATGTCTGTGTATAATCTCGTTCCATTCCACTAGCACCCCCGTTCACAGTTAGGATGGTGCATTAAAACTCACTCAGGTCCTCCATACATAGCACTGGTCATTATGGCTGAGCATGCAAGTAGCCAGCTATGCACGTACTGAGGTCCAAACCTCAGTAGTTTTGTTTTTAGAACTAAAAATAAAATATGCAGCTAAATACAACTGTATAAAAAACAAACTTAAGAATACTACTCTAGGTCAGGAATATGGCTAAATGGCACGGGGTGACACATGGTTGCACAGCCACCTATCATAATAAGTTTGGCCCCCTGTCGCCCCTTAAATGCCATTTTCCTAGGATACAATCAATCTGACAATGCACAATTGTTTGATTTGTGGCCATTCACTGTCAATAAATTTGAAAATGCTCAAGACCATTGGATCAGAGCACTGTCAAGACTGAGTTTGACTGAAATATTTAAACAATTGCCAACATTGTGGGATTTTCAATGCAATGGTGTTGAGAGCATACAGAGAATGGTGTGATAAAGGAAAAAGAAGATCCTGAGGGTGAATGCAACTTATTGGCAAAAGAGGTAAAAGAAGGATGTAAACACTCGTTCTGATGTAAAGCTTAATACAGTACTGGTGCACCGACTGTTTCTGTTGTGAGTCACCCTGAATATGGGCATCTAATAGGACTAATTGTTACTTTTATTGCTAACTTAATTATTTGTGTAAACCACAATCAGCAGTGCTTTATTTTAAGGTCAGCAAGTACACCTTAGTAAATGTAACATATAAGTGGATCACCTGTTGTTATATATATATTTTAAGATGACCAGAGAACACAATAACAACAGTATAAACAACCTCATCCCCCCCTAAAAGCCACAAACTCTAGCAGTATTATGCAAAAGCAGGCTAACATGAACAAAATTTTAAGATACTGGTGGAATCTTATTGGTCCAGAATTGGCACTCACCCAGTATTGGGAAAGAAATTATGTTCTACCAAATATCAATTACTTAATTAAAAACACTGAATTTAAAAAACAAGCTCAATAAAGCCTTATGATATCTGTTTGACTAGAATAGTAGAACTAGTAGGAGTAAAACAGACAAATTATTTAATTCTGTTATTAACTATTAAGCAGGACATTAAATCGGACAATTAGCATAATGCTTCTTGGGTAACTTCAGTAGGGAAAAGTTTAAAATTGTAACCATTATATCAATAAAAATTAAACCACACCACATTTAATACTTTCAATGTATGAGTGTACAATGTAGAAAGTACACAGGTCATGAATGTACATAAATAAGTATAACAGGGGATGGGGAACTCCCAAAAACACACCTCGGCTGCCATTCACATTTTCTCATGTTCTTCTAAAATGGATAAGAGATAATGTGGGAAAGATATAAATTACTTGCATAAGGATGGTGAAAGTCGAAGGAAAACATTTCCAAATGTGGAGTTCAACCATGCAAGATCTGATAGAGCACCGAAACCATCACCGTCAGATAAACATTGCTAAAAGCTTTCATCTAAGAAAGATGAGGAGAAAATGTTTCACTTTTACTTTAAAACTTAAAAAACATCTACAGATATTAAAACTTCTACTGTAAGACCAACACCTGTTGGTAGAAAAATGCAGTAAAGTAAATTACATTTACTTGACATTTATTTTATTACAGATGGTATGAACTCAATATATCTCATCTTTTGTATGATCAAGTACATTTCATTTGTTAATAGACATCTATACTTGCATTTCTGGCCTGGGACATATTACAAAACATGTAGAGACAGGGCCAATTCAGGGCTAGTAGTGAGGTAAAAACAAAGTGATGTACTTTCAAACAGCTGATGCTAATAAGTGATTGTAATCATGTTTATGTACAAAATCAGTATCCACAAAAAGGTAAGCACAGATGGGCAAAGGATCACGTGTGGGAACAATATTTAAATGTGAATAAAAAAAAAACCCCAATGAGTTTGAAACCAATGTTCCATTATATATATATATATAGGCTTTAAGCATTTTGATTGATCATTTGTATCTCGAGGGTATCCGACCTCTTCCAGGTTTCATAAGTAATACAATTACATGTTTCTCATGCCAGTACCTCTGTAATGAGATCTCAACTTAAGTGAACACCTATGTGAGATTTTTGATGGAAGTGTTAGCTCGTTCCACAACCATAATTAAGACACAGTTTGAGGGGATATTATTTGAAAGAATGGAAGCATTCTACTCCCCCCAAGTAAAGTTCTAGAGACCTGTAAAATATATGCCATAACATGTTAAAAACTGTTCTGGCATCTACCAACCAACGCTTTTCTTCAGTGTGTAACTATGTTGTATATTACACAGCTTTATGCACACATTTTTATGCACATCCTTATTTAAAATTGGCAGTGATACCTATAAACACTTTGGGAAAAACAAGGCCATGGTGCTTTGAGATGAACATTGTTTTAGTTTAATTAACAAATCTACATACTATTGTCATTAAGTTTAGCTTGGAGATAAAGTGACAAATTAATTTACTTATGAATGACATTTTGCAGTACTGTTTATTTTGTTCATTATGCAACTCTGGACATGCCTGACTGATGGGTTTAGCTGTCAGTATAAAATACATGCATAATGTAAAGCATGTCTTTGGACTGTGGGAAGAAACCAGATCACCTGGAGTAAACCCACAGGGACACAGGGAGGACATGCAAACTTCACACAGGCAGAGGTCCAAAGTCAGGATTTAGCTATGTTTAGTTGTTGGAAACTGAAACAGCCAAATGTGACACAATATATAGTTTCAATTTTCACCTTGTTCCACAGAGTCGTTCACCACCTTCAGTGTAGCATCTTTCTGTTTTTTCTTTTAGTGCCATCATCATTTGTTTGCCACATACTGGGTCCTAGACGAATGCAGTCTTGGTTTATACCCAGAGCAACAAACAGATTTTGTGTGTGGAAAGACATTGTCAAACACATATTTATTTATTCAATGTCGTCATCATTTGTTTGTCACAGGCTGGTTCTAGACGAAGGAAGTCTTGGCTTATATCCAGAGCAACAAACAGTTTCTTTGTTCGGAAAGACATTGTCCAACAGACCATTATTTGTTGATTTACTTCATGTCATGTTGGCATGTGTGGCTATATTCCTAAGGGCATATTACAACTGTACTTGTGGAAAGACTCCCACTTGGACAATTTAGAGAGACCAGTTAACCTAATGCATGACTTCTGAACGTAGGAGTACCACCCAGAGGAAACCCAGATACACAAGGGTGAATGTACAAACTTCACAAAATCTCTGGAACTGGGCAGTGTATGCACTACCCACTTCCTAAGCTAAACACCATGCCACCTTTTCCAACTGAAACAAATTCATTAGTATAACTAGTGACACCTTTTAGACAAGAGATAGGAGTTTTCACTTGCAGTGATGCAGTCTGTGGAACAGGGGGTAAATTGTCTCTATTTTTTCCATATAATGAACTAGCACCCTATTTATGAGCTACTGACTGACATGCCAGCATTTTTGAAAAGTATAGCATTGCTTTCTAACTTATAGAAGACCTAGCTATAGAAGGAAAACGTAGCCTTGAGCAAATGTTACATTACATTTACAACATTTAGCAGATGCCCTTATACCGGAGTTACAATCTTACAATCCAAGTAAATGTGGGTTAAGGGCCTTTCTCAAGACCCACCAATGAACCCAACCTGTTAGAGGTGGGATTTGAACCCTGGACCTTTTAACCCAATTACCACTAGGCCACTATATAAATTACAGAATAGATTAGAAAGTACACTCATTGACAAAATACAAAAGCAGCCAGATATGAATGCTGGTTTGCGGCAAAACTCTGCATGCTATTATGTACATGATCACATGTTTCTCTATAAATCCATTCCATTATAAAAAAGGCTCTCAGGGGTTAATTTTGGGTAGTTTATCTCTTGACGAGAAATCATTGACTGCTAGACATGACTATAACGCATTTGCCCACAGCTTCCACACTTGCTGACGCATCCCATAAGCCCTCATGGAACGACTGCTCCCAATACATCCTAACAGCTAGTTCAGAATGGCCTAGATGGGAGGCAGTTTTTAAATGACCAACCTGCTTTCCTCAGTTCCCTCTCAAAATCTTTCAACTAAGCAAAATGTCTTTGAGTGTATCATAAGCATGTCTAGCAGTCGACCATCTCTTATCAAAAAGTACACCACCCACAATTACCCCCCCCCCTTTTTTTTTTTATAGACAGAGCCTTTTTATAGATCACACCATTATGCTTGTGGCAAGACCCAGTGTGAAATCACACCACACCTGAAATCATTTACATCTACTTGCTGAGTTTTGCAGCAATCCCACATTTTTATGTGGGTGCTTTATATTTTTGTCAATTAGTGTACATCAGTCAGAAAATAGTTACAAACCCACTTAGGCTACATATAGTTATTTGGCACACATCCTTATCCAGAGTGAATTAGAACCGATAAATTCTTACAATCCAGTGGGTTAAGGGTCTTGCTCAAGCATCCAACCGCAGCAGTGTGGCATGGGTAAGATTTGAACCATGGTCCTTCTAGTCCTTTTGTCCAGTACCTTAACCACTAGGCCACTACAGTCCCAGAAATCCTGTCCTTGGCGGTTACACTGGAGAATGACATCTTACTTCTAAATGCAACACATTGGAACGTTTGTGTTCAATATCAAAACTCAAATAGGAACCATCTACACTGCTCACAAAAACTGGTGATATTTCATTATTTTTTGTGAGTAGTATACATGTGAAAATACACAAAATATTACTATGCAATTAGACATTCAAATATATGTGGTATTAAGAGTATATGGACAAGACAATGGCCAAAATGGCAATTTCAGTCTTTTAAAAAAAGTACAAGGAGATTAAAATGAGATTTTACAATAGTTAGAGGGTAAACAAAAATGGTATCTTTGCCACTCCTGGAGTAAAACTGACAAATTGTCTAAACCTGCCTGGTATGAGCACGAAAGTCTCAATTTCCATGCGCAGAAGTTTAAAACAACCTTTAATTAACATGATCCTCCTTCCTTAACTTTACTAGTAAAAGCTTAAATAGGCAACCTTATATTACTTGAGGTTACACTGTGGCACGCACATTACTCTTCAAATGAATCATTAAAATAAAGTGAACAAAACCTTGAAAACGAAGTTTTGCTTAATTACTTTACTGTGATACCCCTCAAAAAAGATTACAGAAAATTTACAGACTCATTACACTGGTGACAATAAAGAGGAAAGTAATGTCTTGGAGCATACAATAATTTCAGTAGGATTTACTCTGTATACAAAAATCAGGTATACATGATGAACGCAAGTTTGATTTTGAAGTAACAGCAGGACATAACCATTTAAGTAGCACAACAGGTTTAAAATGGGCCTTCTGCTTATTTGTCCTTCGTGACATCAATTATACAAGCTCAACCAGTCAAAACAAACAACGTCTACATTCCTGTCACTCAGCAAAGAACAGCACGATGGATAGAGCAAAGTTCTGCATTTACTAAGGAAATGTTCACTCATTCATTACAGTTGAGGGAGCTTTCACTTGTAGCAGGCATGGGTGATGTATTACCTTTTAAGCACTCTTGGCCTCCACGGTAACCTGCTGCAGCTGAGCATCATGAATCCTTTACTATCTGGAACTTATGTCGGTTCACTGTTGTTTTAATAGAAACTGCTGCCTCAAACAAGATGAATATGTTTTTTTTCCCTCAGTGATCATTAAGAAGCTGTGCTGGAAATAGCAAAATAGGAGAATATATGAATAAATAACTGTGGCAAACCCACACGTACACAAAATAATAAGAAAATTGACATGTCTACACAGTATTCTTACTGTTTTTAATAATATGATTCAGCCTACAAACTTGCAGGCAAATTATGCAGGTGAAATGTCTGTGATTTCTTATTGGCATATCAGCCCTGGCACTGAAGTCAGGGTAGGAATAGCATTGGCTACTAATTTGGGCAGGGTTGGTTACAAGACAAGAAGAATGCTGCTAGGCCTGTAGAAATTTGAGAAATTGTCCAAGTTGGGGCAGCACAAGATTTCTTGAATAACATTGTGCAGGAGAAAAAAGAAAACCCCAAAAGTGCACAGCAGTATGGACCTGTAACATTAAGAGGACTTTGAAAGATGGAAAAGATGGAAACTGATTTGAAAATATAGAAGAAGATTTTTAGAATCATTTGGCAGAACAGTGATAGTATAGTAGGTACATTTGTCGTTTATATAAAGCAACGTGTGTCTTTATTCAGGCTAATAACAAGACATTTATGGCTTTCCATAGAGAGCTTGGCAAAGCGGCTCTTTGCTGCCACCTAAAGGAAAAATTTGACTTTTAAAACATTGTGTTTCACCTTATTTACAGTGATCGGTGATAAGGTAACAACTTGAGGAGTAAGCATTTTCTCGATGGTCCAAGACTTGAAGCCTTGACTTGCTGATCAACAGACCCTTACTTTACCTGCCGAGTTAACGTGCCATTATTTATGTTTATTTTTTACCATTAAAAAATTTCCAAAAGTCTTTTTTAGAAGGCAAGAAAATTATAATGCAGCATTTTTTTTAATGTAGGGGCAGGGATAACAATAAGAAAAAAATAGCTCTGTAAAACACTGGGAAGTATATTGCTCACAAAAATTAGAGACACTTCAAAATGAAACACCCCGTAATTAAATACCCTAAATTGTTTGAGCAGTACATTGATTACTTATGGTCTTTTTAAAAATGTAGCAGGCAAGAAAATACTTCTGCAGAAGAGGAACCGGGAAACACTGGAATGAAGATCAGTGTAAAAGAGTATGGATGAGAGGATGAGTCAAAGGTTGTCATGGATTTTCTGTCATGCTGCCAAAACCATTGATGAGGAGTCTTCGTTGGTAGCAGTCTTTAGACGACCACTATGTGGTTGTTGTACACAGTCCTGGTTTCTATGACTTTGGCTATGAGAGATGCAACAGTGCTGTGTGAAATTGGTGGTCTCTCTGGGTGTCGGCTGTTGCTATGACACAGCAGTTGTGTTCCCCGGTCATCAGAAACATCACTCCTATTTTTAGTTATCTGTGATAATGCCAGACTTTTTTTTTCCAGATTCACTTTAATTTAATTGTAGGTTAAATAAATTTTATTTTTAAATAAAAAATTTTTTTATTTCTTCCTCCTTCCTTGTACTGATTCCACATAGTCCTTAAGAAACTGAAAAGTGCTGAAAAATAAAGATTTATTTTGGAGGGTTTTTTTTCCTCCCTCCTCAGTAGATTCTTAAGTAGGAACATCCGAGGAACAAACAATTAAAAAAGTCTGGCCTTTTGCTAAAATAACCTCATTTATTAGACCTGTCGACCCAAGAAGACGTTTTAATTTTGTGTTTCAGAATCCGATGACCCTCCCTCAGTGAACCCTTCCAGTGTAGATGAGAATATGGAGGATTCTGATGCTGAGAAGGACTCTGACGGCAAATCGAGCACAGCGAAAGCAGCCTCCTCAGCATCAGGCATGGATGAGTATGAGTTCAAGGACGAGGAAGAAGAGGAGGACCTGAGCAAAGCGCTGAACGATAGGCACATCCTGAGACGAGAGATGCGACAGAAAGAGAAAGAGGAGAACCATCACACCCCCAAGCAGCCCAGCAAGAGCGACCAGACGTCGTGCAAGCTGAAAAAGTCAAAAGCCTCTCGGGTCCTCTACTGCAGTTCAGACAGTTCGGGAGACGAAACGGAGACCGCGTCTGACAGAAAGTGTTCGCCAACTAGTCTGGTGTGCAACGAGGCGCATAAAACGGAGAGCAGGGCGAAAAGAGAAACCTTGAACCTCATCGCAGTGGAAAAAGGCAAGGCGAATAAGAAGAAGAACAAGAGTCAAAGCAAAAATAAGGAAAACCAGGAGGTTCGAGAGGATGGAAAGGAAAACAGCAAAGCACTTCATTTTTCCACTGTAACAGTTTCCGACAACTCTGATAAAAGTATTCGAGAGGAAGATTCTTTCAAAATGTCCTTCAATCCAAAGGATGAATCGTCAGTGCATCTCTTTCACTTGTCTGCTGTGAAATCTCCGAAGCTGAATTACAGCCAAGCTGACAAGCAGTCGACGCCGTTGAAACAGGAAAATACTAAGACTTTTGTCTCCATCGGAGATGGGTCATGTCCAATAGATGGCGTCAAATACAACCACTACGCAGACTCCGACTACACGGAAGGTTCCAGCAGTAGGGGCTGTAAGCACAAGGACAAAAGCAAACATCACTATAAGGAACATTGCTTAGAGGCAGACGATGGAAGCTCAAGTCCCTTTAAAGATGCTAGTCTCAGCAACAGTCTGGACGGCTCTGATGGCGCCTTCAGGAAGGCAGATAAAGATGGGAAGGTCGTGAAAAAACATAAACTGAAGCACAAGGAGAAGGACAAGTACCATAAAGAGTACGAGTCTGAGAGGAATCGGCACCGGCAGAAAGAATTCCGAAAGGATGGGCAAAAGAACATGGAATTCGATCGGGAATTCTGGAAAGAAAACTTCTTCAAAAGCGATGAGAACGAGGAACTCGGAGGGAAAGGTGAGACGCCAGGCGGCTGTTCTCCTCAGAAGTCCCTCGACTCGCCACCAGTTAAAGAAGAAAAGAGCACCTTAAAAGACAAGCATTCGAGCAGCATCAGCAGCAAGGAGAGAAAAGTAAAAGATGAACGTGAGAAAGAGAAGTTCATAAAAAAGGAGAAGAGAGAAATGCTCTGCAAAGAAGAAAGAGGGAAGGATGGGAAAGGGGCCGAATATGAGGACCGGATAGAAGGTCTCGTCTTACAAAAGCCTGAGGAACTGCTTCCTAATCATAGTGTTAAAGACGAGCCAGAAGAAAAACCAGTCGCTGGAAACTTTGATCAAAATCAGATCGAGATCACAGAGAAGAGCACTCGAGAAAAGAATGAAAAACGGCTGGCTGTGAAGGATAAGGAATGGGAGAAATGCGAGAAGAAACAGGCAGACAAAGAAAAGAAAGTCAAATCGGAACATTTATCAGATAAATCGGATCTTCACAACTCCACAGAACGATGGAAAGAAAGGGACAGATTGACGAGCCCTTCCCATGTGTCTGACAAGAGCCACAAGGAGAGCGACAAACTCAAGGCTGGGCCTTTTACCAAAAAGCACGAGGAGAACAAAAAGAGCAAGGACAAGTTCGAACGAAAAGGCGAGAAAGATCGGCCGGAGAAAGATCACTCCTCGGGCGAACACAGAGACAAAGATAGGACGGCGTCTGAAAAGAAGGGGAAAGGTCCAGAGAAAATAAGCGACCATAGCAAAATTGATCGACTTAAAGACAAAGATTCTGAGAAGAGAAAAAAATCGAAAGAATCAACCCCCTCCGGTTCGAACAGCAAATTTCTTTTGGAAGAAAAAAGGGTTTATCCGTCTGAGAGCAATAGAACTGTAACCACTAAGATAAAAGAAGATGTCACGAGAACTCCTGAAAAAGATCGAGACAGAAGGGACCGGGATCGAGACCCTGACAGGCATCGGGACAGAGAGCGTGACCGACATAAGGACAAGGAAAAGGACAAGGATAAAGAGAGGTCACAACTGAACAGGGATGGAAAACTCACTAAAGCACGGCCTGTAGAGCTCGACTGTGACAGGTCCAAATCTAAAGCCTCACCTACACTAAAGGACGTCCGGTCCAAAGAGAAACGCTTGGTTAACGATGACCTCATGCAAACCAGCTTTGAACGCATGCTTAGCCTCAAGGACCAGGAGATTGAGCAGTGGCATAAGAAACACTTGGAAAAGATCAAGCAAAAGGAAAGGGAGAGACTGAAACAGCGTCTGGTGTCCGACTCCGGGAAGCTAAAAAATAAAGACAAAACCAAAACACCCACTTCGTCCAGTGACCCGTGCGCCACCAAGGAGCTCCTGCGCTCCAGGAGCACGGAAATTCCAGAGGGTTGCGGCCGTGAGAAGAGCCTAAAGGACGGGACTAGTGGAAGAACACTTTCGCTAGATGCTAAAAATCTTTTATGCGTAGGCAAGGCTGGTCCGGTATTAGAAAACAGCCTCAGTAGATCTCCGAGACCAGACAGCGAAAGATGCGGTATCATGTCGAGATCAGTGTCCTTGATCTCGGTGGCCAGCTCGGACGATTCGTGCCAAGCAGCCACGCTCACACCCCGACCCACTGAGTATGACTCGGACTTAAATCTGGACGCATCGGATTCACAGCCGCCATTTCTGCAGTCTTCCCTTGTGCATCAGTCGTCCAGATCGCCAGGTGTCCATGATAAAGATACAAGCAGTCTTCCTGAGATGGCTCGAACAGCGTTGCCGAGCAGACATCCGTCACCTTATTTGAGAGCTATTTTGGATGAAGATGCTAAAGCTGCTCCGTGTGAACCAGACAGACTGGTTGAGGGAACTGAAAACACTGGGGACGTGACCCTTTCTAATGATGAACCTGGTAAAATCGCTTCCATCGCTTCAGCCGAGCCCAGTTCGGTGACTAAACAGGATAGTAATAGTAGTCACTCTTTTTCGTCGTCCGTCCCCAGTTCTGTACATGAAGCTGATCATTCTGCCGCTGTCGAGGATGAAAACGGCACTACAGCCAGCCTGTCTAAGAATCCTAACGCTACAGAGGAGGTCTGCAAGGTCAGCACCAATACCCTGCCAGAGCCAAGTGCACAGAGTCAGGGTGACCACATGGACACGGAAATGACCGACGTTTTAAAGAAAGAGTCCTCCGTGGCGCCTGTTTACCAAGCCGCATTGCCGTCTTCACAGCTACAGCATAGCGGTAGCCTATCCGATTCCATTACAGAGCCCAATAATGACCACTCATCGTGTACAGACGTGGAGCAAAGACGAGGAAGCCCGTCGGTGGGTCCTGAAAGCAAATCGGACGACAGAAATGGGGAGAGTGTCGTTGGAAGGAGCCAAATGGATTGGACAAGTACCTCAGGACCCGTTAGCTCATCTGGAATCAGTTCTGAGGACTCTGCCAACACACCACTTGTGTGTTCGGCTAATACGGTCCAAGATTCTCAGCAGGTCATTGAAATGGGTGATTTGAGTACTCATGCAGAGAAGCCAAAGCTTTCGGATGAGAAATCCAGTGCTGCTGACGCCCAGCTAGAATGGAACAAACAGGCTTTACCTGCAAGTATCTCTTGCTCTGCATGTCTGGAACAGACCTCGGAGGAGCCCATGGAAGTATCTCAGGAGGGTTCGGACAGTAAACAGTTACTCACGGATGCGAAAGCAGAGGCGGCGAGAACTCCCGAAGATGCGGCTCAGGCCGAGCCTTCCACGGACTCGAAGCCAGACGAAGACGTACAGCCAGAGCTTCCCGCTGTTGAAGCGAAACCTGCAAGACCCGAGGCTTCGTCAGATGGAGATCAGAGCACGAGTGGCGCCGCTGTTCAGCTCGATCCTCAGGCGGATCTTAGCAGTGGAGCGACCTCTGAAAGCTCCTCGCCGCTGTCCGTAGTGGACAGAGACGGTGATCAGGCTGGCGCCAGGAGTAAAGTGAAACTTCTGGAGGACGAGGCTGACCTCCAGGTGACGCATCCCAGGAAACGGAAGATGCCCAAGATTTCTCCGCCCACCCAAACCAACTTTTCAGCCCAACAGATCAAGGAGAAGACCCAGCAATCTTTGGCAGCAATTGTAGACTCCCTGAAGCTTGAGGAAATTGAGCCTTACCAGACGGAGCGGGCTAATCCTTACTACGAGTTTCTGCACATCCGCAAAAAGATTGAAGAAAAGAGGAAGGTGCTGTGTAGCGTCATTCCTCAAGCTCCACAGTACTACGATGAGTACGTTACCTTCAACGGATCCTACTTAATTGATGGGAACCCCCTGAGCAAGCTTTGTATTCCAATGGTGAGTTACAATTTACAATTTAGCAGACGTCCTTATCCAGAGCGACTTACAATTAATACAGTCTTACAATCCAAGTAATTATGGGTTAAGAGACCCAACTATGGCAAAGGTGGGATTTAAACCCTGGACCTT
>JAUZSU010118216.1:0-18895 GCA_034780255.1 Parotocinclus maculicauda
AGATCGAGAGAGCGAGAGAGCGATTGAGAGAGAGAGAGAGAGAGGGAGAGAGAGAGGGAGACAGGGAAAGAGAGAGAGACAGGGAGAGAGAGAGGGAGAGAGAGAGAGAAAGACAGACAGACATAGAGAGAGAGGGAGAGAGAAAAAGACAGAGAGAGACAGAGAGATGTAAACTAAATTCTTGTTCAACATTAGCAGAATTTAACACCCTAGTTTGTTTACATTTTACAACACCTTTCCCAAATTACATTTTCTAAATCACTTATAACTATGAAGCCGTAATATTTTGTATATTTCAATTCTATGCAGCCCATTAACATATGAGAATGCCGCACTAACACGTCCCGTGCATCGGACAGGACTTCCACAGTGACACGGGGCTGAAACACACGAGTGTGCGTTTGTGCATTAAATGATAGAACTTACAAGTGAGCACAAAGCGTGTAATTATCCACTGACCAACAATCCTTTCTCCTTAACAGAAAACACTGATTAAAAAGGCTAATGTAAATCACTACAATTACGTCTCTCTCTCTTTCTCTCTCTTTCTCCTCACGCTTTCTAATTGCCTCAGGCTGAATGATTAATTTGTGGCCATTGATTTCTCTTTCTCAACGGCAACAACGAGAGCCAGAGAGACAGAGAGAAAGGGAGAGAGAGGGAGTGAGAGAGAGAGAGGGAAAGGGAGAAAGAAAGAGAGACAGAGAAAGAGAGAGAGAGAGAGAGAGAGAGAGAGAGAGACAAAGAGACAGAGAGAGAGAGAGAGAGAGACAAAGAGAGAGAGAGAGAGAGACACACAAAGAGTCAGAGAAAGAGACAGAGAGAGAGAGAGAGAGAGACAGACAAAGCACGAAAGAGAGGGACAGAGACGCAAACAAAGAGACAAAAGGACAGAGTGACAGAAAGTATATACAAAAGACAGAGATATAAAGAAACAAAGGTACAACCAAAACGAAATGAGAAAGACAAAGACAGAAAGAGAGAGAGACACAGAGGACAAATCAAGAGAACCCATCAGAAAGAGAGAAGCATTAAAAAACAAGAGACAAACCAAGAAAGAAATGTGTGAAACAAAATTAGACAAAAACAAAATGAGACAAATACACAAGAGAAAGACAAAAAAGAAGGGGGTGAGAAATAATAAAAGGGAAACAGACATGTTTAATAAGGATTGAAAAATCTCATCGCTTGTATGTTGCTTTGTTAAATGGGCACAAAGGCTTAATTATTCAAATTAAATTAGCTGTTTTCTTAGTCATTAAATAAATAAATGGTAAAGAAACTAAATTAAACAATGTAATTAACCTTATTACATCACGATTTGGTTTGGGTATCAACACTGATTCTAAAAGGTTTTCTTACCGTAGAAAAATATTATTTATCTGTTTTCGTATAAAAGCCCTCAGCCCCAGGAATTTGCCGTAGATTCTGTGTAAGACTGTTTTCAGGTAGTCTCTCTCCCGCGGGTCCTCGCTGTCAAACAGTTCCAGCAGCTGCACAGCAACGACATTACATGAGACGAACGACAAACCGTGGAAAGAAAGGAACAAAAGTGCACAATGCAAAGTTCAATAAACACCAGCGATGTCATCAGGAGTGCCCACTGAAGCACCAGGGGATGATCACTCAGCTAGCCTCTCCTCCCCAAAACATAGCCCTGGTTCGGAGGTACCATAGGGATTCGAACCCCGGTCCCTGTGGTGGTGTTTTATTAGATATTACGCCCTCCCAAAGGCCACGGTCGCTTTGTAAGTGCTAAAGGTCAGGACTGTTTTTAGAAGCCAAGTCTCTGCTGTTTACAGAACCTCATGTTTTTAAACTGCACTCACCTGTAAGACAAATTTCTGGTCTATATACTTTTTGGCAATGCTCGGCTGGAACTCCTGACTCTCCAAAAAGCGAATGAAGAACTCGTACACCAGCTGAGTAAGAGACACAAGAGAAACAGAACTCAAAACGGTGCTTCCATTCAGTAACTGGTGTAGAGGGAGGGTCAGGCGTGGTTCACTCAAAGGTCCTCTAAAACCAGTCACTATACGCACAGTGTGAGAAACAATTGCCACCAGGGGGCGCATCTGTAGCAAAGTGGGGCAAAGACTGGGAAACGTTGTGTTAAGGTAAAAAAAAAGGCTCAAAATGAAAGTAAAATAGGTTTACCAGGACGTTTCTCCTTGAGATATGAATCTCATTTCTAAAGGAGTCCTGGAGAGGCAGAGCAATGAGGACACAGAGGGCAAGAGAGAGAGAGAGAGAGAGAGAGAAAGCGCCTGATTTCATGCTTAGTAACACAAACCTAAAACTCAACAGCCTGGAGATTCAGAGGGACAAGAGGGGGACTGATTGAACTCCAGATTTATTTGGGATACACCTACCTTGAACTAGGGTTTGACACACTAATAATGTGACGACACACTCAGCTAACGATTCAACTCCCGATACAGGGTTAAGGGTTTGATATTTTCTCTTTTTATTCATTTAACGTCACATCAATGGATATTCATGCAAGTTTAAATAAATAAATGCTAATCATGCATTTACACTGGGGACATTTTAAACAACTCATTTACCTAATGCACGTTTTTTTAAATGTAGGCGAAAACCAGAGTGAACTCACACAGACACAGGACTCGCTACAAGTCATGTAGCCTCACTAATAACCAAAACTGATTAGAACTATGTTGATTAGAACTAGATTAGTCGTTTCTGGAGGTGTAGTAAGTTAGCATTTGCTCTGGCACCAACACTGACTTGACTTAACCTTTTTTTTTAATGTACAGAAATGTCACTTGTTTCCTGTATGGATTCAGTTGAATTATTTTCATGCATGCTTTGTTATCAACAGCAAAATAAAAGCTGTGGGTTCATTAAAGGTCAAGACACAGACTGTGTGAGTCATTGGACTATGGACCAGAAGGTCCAGGGTTCAAATCCCACCTTTGACACAGTTGGGCCTTAACCCACAATTGCTTGGATTGTAAGACTGTATTAGTTGTAAGTCGCTCTGGATAAGGGCGTCTGCTAAATGCTGGAAATGTAAATGGAAATGTGCTCCCAGTTTGTCAGTATACAATTTATGTTAAATGAAATGTAAGTACCACTTACAGGAAAGACAATGCATACAGGAAAGTACTCGATATGTAACAAGCTTATGTTTGACTTGAATTAAGAAGAGAAAAATCCAAAAGCCAAAATTGATTCAATGCAGGGTGTATCGAGTGTATGGTTATACCCCTATCATATGGTGCATAAACTTATAAAATACCTGCTTTATTCCTGATTTGTGTTTGTATATGGTTGCACTTCTATAGAAAGATGATGGAGGTGTGTGGGGACGCTGAAAACAAACTAGCTTATGAGCAGAGCCAACATGAGGTCCTTGTCGAGAGAGACGTCCTGGATCCACTGAACCAGCTGGCAGAGGTGTGCATCTTAGGGTTACCCGGCCTTACCAAATCCCGGAGATAACTCAAGTTTTTGTATTCAATAGGTTGAAATACCAAACATCATTAAACAGAGAAAGCAGCTGGCGAAGCTTGTACTGGATTACGATTCTGCAAAAGCAAGGTGGGCACGATAACATAACATGACACAGACTTTAGATCTAATGCACATCGTCATGCAAAAGTCTTAATCCTTCTTTTCATGCTGGTCAAATCCAGATACCAGCAGGCCTTCAAAGCAGCCCTCGCAGCCTCCAACAACCAGGCCATGATGGCCAAAGCTGATTTGCTCAAGGAGGAAATGGATGAGACCCATAATAAAGTAGAGATATGTAAGGTAATTTGGGTCTGTGGATCTCCTGATGACTGTAAGGTTAAGGAAGCACTTTTGGGTGGTGTTACAGTGATGCATTCTGGATGCCATTTAAAATACAACATCCACGATGCAGCAGATTTAGTGGTTTAGTGTTTGGTGTCAACTTAAGTAACCGATTAAGCTCCTAACAAAAACAATTTCCATGACTCATTGGGATATATTTGATAAGAGGTTTTTTTTTTCAGGATCAACTGTCAGCTGACATGTACAATTTTTCCTCAAAGGAGGGAGAATATGCTCGTTATTACGTCATGGTGAGTCTCCCTCTGCTGTCTAGATAAGTTATTGTTGTTAGATAGTGGTGCATTTGGGGGGGGGGGGGGGTAAATCTTATCTAACATATTTATACAAATATTTGACCAAAATAACCAATCTATATTTGTTGGAAGTAAATTTAATTTTATATGTATGAACGTATTTATGATATATGTCATATATAAGTGATTACAATATTAGAGCAAAATGATATGTTAGTGGAGAAAACTGTACCATTAAAAGGAGGCTCTAGTACCCTATTTGGCCGCCTCTAGCCTAGAACCAGCTAACGTATGGTTGGAAACGTTTTTCCTCACAAAGGTTGCAGCTGGCTCTGTTGATCCTCCATACTTGTAGATTACCAAACCTGGTGTCCCGTAAATGGTAGATTGCCGATAAATCTGGTAACCCGGGCAGGCCAAGGAAGTGTTGCAAAGACATTACTGGGAAATCCTTGCTGTGTGTGGGTGAGCATTATCCTGGGAATAATTTATTTGAAAACCCTGCCATGAGAGGCAACACACTGCAGTTTGATGTCTTTCACATATCTGAACTATTAGTGTTCCTCGTATCACTTCTAGAGGTGACCGACTGTTGGATGTGATGGCACATCAGATCATCATGCCAGTAGTTAAATGGCAGCGAAGGCAGGATTGACACGCTTCTGGAACAGAACCTGGATCTGTGAATGGCAGGACGCATAATGTTTGCTCTGCCAAGGGCCCGAAAATATCTAGCAGTCAGTGATCTCTCTTCAATAGGTACACTACCCGAAAGTACGCTCGAGCTTCCCTTTGGCCACTATTGATTTCTCTCATGTCTGCATTTCTTTAATCAAACCCCCTGCTATTTAAACCTCTTGTTAAGTGGTCAGTCCGGTTTCCTCCCACATTCCAAAGACAGGTGTTGGGTCAACTGGTTTCACTAAATTGCCCCAAGTGTAAGTGTTTCTGTCTGGTGTTGTTGTAACCATGCTCCTGTCACAAAAAGGCATTGATGCTTGCACTCCTACACAAACTTAATCTAAATGATCTGACTGACATTCAAATGTTTGTTGAAGCGAACCACTGCTGTTAAATGTATGCAAAAATTTGGGTCAGATTGTTCGATGTGGTTTTTTTCCCTGATAAGCAATCAGATAATGAGAGCTCTTTTCCGGTAGTTGTTGGAAGCTCAAGCTGAATATCACAGAAGATCTCTAGCTTCCATTGAAAGTGTTCTGCCAACAATCAGGTCGCAACAAGGTGATGTGTAATATTTACGTTTCGCACGTTCTTTTCAGTAATAAGAATATTCATATATTAATAACATAATGTTCATAAAACATTTTTTAAAAGTTTTATTCAGCTAAATGCTGTGAATGTGTTGAATAAGGATCTCTCTTTCTCCAGATACGTGGATGGAGAAGCCGGCATTTGGTACAGCTCTGGAGGAGCATCTGAAGCGCAGCAACAGGGAAATTGCTCTGCCGTTAGAGGCCTGTGTGATGATGCTTCTGGAAACTGGAATGAAAGAAGAGGTATTGAACAACCCTTACATATCAGTAAAGTTCTGCAGCCATATCAGTGAGTGCATTTACACGTCCTAATAATCTGATCATAGTCAGGTGTCTGCAGTTATCTGATTATTCAAGTGGTCATGTATTTAGCATATTCCGATCTAGAACTCAGATTAAGGTATCCGATAAAGAGAGCTGGAATTGTCTCTGTAGTTGGATTTCTCACAGCATGTACACCAGTTACCCAATTTCTGCATGGTTGCCAGGTTCGCGTACTCTAAAGACTTGGCTATGTTTCTATTGACCTGGGTATGTTTATCACGGGATCTGGCAACCCCAGAATTAAATGTGCTGCGCAATTAAGGGCAGCCAAACTCTGTGGAGACTCAGAAACAAATGTGTGTGTGTGTGTGTATTATATACTGAGGAAAATGAAGAAATTGATTATTTGATATTAAAGTTAAAAGTTTTTGTCACATCTTTCTGTGAGATTATTGGCTGACAAAAGTAAAGTTTTTCTGCAGTCTGAATTATTAAGTATATGTAAACGCACTCACTGGCAGCATGCCATTAATGGTGACATGTTTTACCGCCTTTTCCACAAATGAACACACACACTTGTGGTTGTAATGAAACATCTGTGACATTGTGTGTCCACCCCCAAACACACACACTTTTGCTTGTTATGTAAAAATGTATTTCTGCTAGGTTTTGGACTGTGAGGTCAGCTTCCGATGTTAGACAATAATCTCCTGGCTCACTTTTGGCATTCCAGTGCGTTTTCAACGTGATGGACTTGGAGGTCAAGGTTCTGCTCAAGTTAGCAAGCCAATTTTCTAAATGTCCAATTGCAATTGTTCATCTGTGCAGAATCCAGAAGTGTATGATTTAAGTTACAAGCCAGTGTTATTGAAATAGCGGAACTCAGTAATTACAAGGGTGTCCACAAACTTTTGTCTGTATAGTATATATGCTGTTTGGATATTTAAGTCAGATAGCAGGGCTTAATTATACTGGATTTTAATAATGAATTTTTCTGAGTCAGAATGATTACTTCTTAATATTTTTAATATTGAAGTTGAATAGTGCATTAGCGCAGAAATGCTAAACCCCGGTGCAGTGCTAAGTTCACTACTACCTCATGCACCAGAACTTTTCTGACACACTTTGTGAGTGTGGAAGTGTGAATTCCACCCCTGCTGGTGTTCAGTTCACTTCTCTTTTCCATTTTGGACCCAGACTGCTGGATCTAATTATAGTTTTGAAACAAGACAGCCATTTCCCTTCCAGGCATTTTCTTGTCATGGTTAAAAGTCCTTCTACTCTGCATGTTGATTATAGTTAATTACACTACTGTACAAAAGTTTTAGGCCATCATGAAATTTGTTTTACTGGTATAGTGACCATTTTTTACCTTTTTGTCAATGACCCACAAATATCACTGATATTCATTCCAATTTTTGCATATCTCAGCCTTTCACCCTGTTCACCTTCAAAAAAAAGTGATTTCTTGGCTCAGACCCTTTAGAAAATACTTCAGACTGTAGAAGGGTCAACCTGGCATCCAGATGAAGCTGTAAGGGGAGGTTACCCGAAATACTTAACCCTGTATCCCATGAGAGTTGTTTTTTATTTTCTCTTTTTAATACTGCACAAAAATGTCCTATATTTACTGGTTGCATTCTAAATATGGATAATTATATTATATAAATTATATCTAATCTACTAAGGCACATTGGTGCACACTACTTCTACACACTGCTGTATATAAAGGAGCTCTGTTTTGCAGGGATTGTTTCGTATCGCTGCAGGAGCCTCTAAACTAAAGAAGCTAAAGGCTGCACTGGATTGTTCCACATCCCAACTGGAGGAATTTTACTCTGACCCCCATGCTGTAGCTGGTATGTTCCATTTTCATTGGATGCTTTTTTTTCCTTCACAGTGTTGCTCATAAATGGATTTTACAAAACCAGACTTTCCTGTTATCACTTTTATTCATTAATATGAATATCTTCTTGTATAAAGGTACAGAAAACAGAACTAGCTTTGTTTGTACCATACAACACACACACATTTTGGTTGGAAGTTTTGAAGAGAACATAGTTAGACCTTATTTACCCCTAAGCTGCACTGATGTGTTTTTTGACATAAAAACAAGCAGATAAATCAGACAAAAGTGCAAATCACATCCTTTGCTGTTTAAATCTCTTGTATATGGCAAATCCAGTTTCCTCCCACATTCAAAAGCATTTTTTTTTTATTTGTAAAATTTAAAAAAATAATTATTTATAAAAAAAAGACCCCACACACAAAACAGGCTTTGACTATAATCTGACTGCATATTATATTTTAATATATAATATACCTATTATGGGTTGTTTTAGGGTTAAACTTTCCAAGAATAGAATAGAAATGAATAGAATAATTTCATTGTTTTTATACTTTAGATATTAAGGTTGCCATAACTTACTAGTATTAAATACAGGATCAAAAGACACAGAACACACTATAATTTCAAAAGCAAGGGAAATTACTTGAAAACCCCAGCAAGTAATGGGTGAGGGGGCCTATCAATTATGTCCGGAACATGGCCGTCATTTTAAAAGCCGACTTTATTGGATCAAGGTCACTGTTTTTTTCCAATGGGAAGGTGGTCATGTAGCATATCAGAGAAAATCAGAATTGTCTCACAAATTGATTGCAATCCGATTTGCAATATCTCTTGTGGTTCAAAAGTTCTCAACACAGACCTCTCAAAACGTTCTGTTGTTCGTCACGGGTGATGATGGAATTGATGATTCTGATAAACATATGCCGTATCATAGCAACAGACTTCACAGTACTTAATGTATTGCATATGCATTGGTTAAAGTATTGCCTTTGCTGTGATTAGGAGCCCTGAAGTCCTACCTGAGGGATCTCCCTGAGCCTCTGATGACCTTCCAGCTGTATGACGAGTGGATTCAGTCCTCGAGGTAAATAACACATGCACATAAATAATGATCACATGAATAGCTATGCATATGTTGTAGTCTTATACAAACTTTTGGCCTCCCTGCGAAGTTCTGAGACCTTTCATAAAACAGTAGTGGATTGTCTGAGTTATTTCCTGTTTAATTCTCTGCAGTATGTCTGACCCAGACAAGAGATTGCAGGCTCTGTGGGTGACATGCGACAAATTGCCAAAGGCCAACAAGGCTAATCTGAGGTGGGTGAACTTGCATCTTTTTGCATTCGCAGGCAACCAGTTTGGCGTTACACATCATATTTTGTGTCCATGCAGGTATTTGGTGAAGTTTCTCGCGAAGCTCGCTCAGGACAGTGAGATCAATAAGATGACCCCGAGCAACATCGCCATTGTACTGGGACCCAACCTGATGTGGGCCAAAACGGAGGGGTGAGCCCAGTCACGACCATTCAAATGAATACTGATTGGATACCTTTAATCCTGTAACTGTTTTATTAACATCCTAATCCAATCCTGAACCCATTTCTTTCCAATGAAAGTCTAAGTACAACAGTGGTTAAAGCTCATCTGATGTCCAGATATAATACGATTTCAGAAGTGTTCTAACACAACACAAACGTTCTCTGGATGCTCCTCTAACTTTAGGGTAGCCTGATGGCTTTCTGTCTAGCTTTTCCATTATATTCTGTAACACTGTGCAGCTGGATTTTAACTTGAATGACTAGTTAAGGGAACCTTGTGTAATTAAAGTAATTATAATAATGGCATTTAATAACGCATTACAACACAGACTGTGGGATCTGACACCTGCAGCTGTTTCTTATTATATTAGGGAGTTCTGTTTCTGTAATATTAATGGCTATTAACATAAGTTTTCTAGTTTTTCGCAAAAGTTTGACCATCTCTTTTTTTAAAATTTACAATTAAATTTAGAGAAATTTAGAGAAATTTAAATTGTGCCTCTTAATTGATTTAAATTGCTTTAAGGAAAGTTTTGTCTCAACGCTTCTTCCTGCAGCTCCCTTGCTGAAATGGCAGCTGCTACCTCAGTCCACGTGGTTACTATCATAGAGCCCATCATCCTGCATGCAGACTGGTTCTTCCCCGATGGTATGGTTTAAACGTCTTCTATTTACAGAGTGATTTGCTTCTCCTTCACTGTTTCTGTTTTACTTGAGAATATAGTGTGTATATAAAATACTCACAAAAATGAGGGGATATTTAAGAATGAATATGAAGAGGATCCCACAAGGACTGTGTGTGTGTGTGTGTATGTGTGTATATATATATATATATATATACTGTATGACTCAGTTAGCAGTAAAATCATGGACGCTTTAGAATCGGGAGCGTAAACGAGTCGTTAAATGCTAACTAATATTTGTAAACGTCAGTGATTTTCAGAAATACGGTAACCGTTACATTTGTTACATTTTTGTTAACTTTAATGATGGATGGCTTAAAAATTATCGAGTGTAGTAGTGTGTCCACAAGGAGAATCGGAAGATATTTGAGTTTGGAATAGAGGTTTATTCGGTTGATGTGTTTAGAGGCTTTTTTGTGATGCTTGTGTGTATGGGTTTCCTATTGTAAGTAGTACTCATTTGGTTGTTCACTGTTTAGCTGTATATTCTGTCTAAACTATGGCTATAGAAGTTTACATTCACTCTTTGAGTCTCTGTTTTATCTGTGTTGTCCCTGTTACTGCTTATTAATGCATTTTTGGCTTCCATCAAACAAAAGTATCAGGTCCATTATATGATTCTCTGAAGTATTAACAGTACATTACTCGTTGGTATCATTACTTTGAATGCTGTTACTGTTTCATAAATCAAAAATGCAGTGGCTTTAGGAATGCTGTGTAGATGGTAGCGTTCCCTTCGTCTTTTCAGCAGGATGTCTGGGGAATGATACATTTACATTATAGTAGTAACAAAAATACTATGTGACTATGTTCAATGTCCATTTTGCTTAACACCCTGTTTCACTAAACATAGAACAAAGATATTATAATATAATAGATAATAGACTATTATTTATTACCTTTCCTTTTTCTCCAGAATTATCACTGTCTGTTGATTTAGTGTTTAAAAAAAGCCAACAGGCGATGAAAATATTGATGTAATGTTTGGCACTAGGGAGGTACAGGAGCAATCCCACACTTTCTACATGCTAGAAAAGAAAATTCCAGAATCTGTAACTGTGACTAGGCAACTTGTTTGTTTATATCTTTGTTAGCAGTACTGTTGAGTTCCAGACCTATTTAAAGCACCACATTGGTGTAAATTGTAGAAACCTTGTGGGCGTTTTCATGTTAAACAATTTCCTCCATGTTCCAGATGTGGACTTTAATGTATCAGGCATGTTTGCCATGCCCACTGGACCTGTGCACCAGCCTTCACTCCCTGGCACCCCTGAGTGCGAATACCCGAGCATCGACCGAAGGCGTCCGGGCAGCCAGGGGGCAGCGGATTCCGAGACTCCCCGTAAAGACAGGTACCCATCGCACCCTCGCCTTCACAGACAAGACTCCAGATCCACTGTGTCCGCTTTGTATGTAGTGGCCAACGAGTCTGTCACAGTCAAAGCGGACAGTCCCTCTCCAGAGATCGTGTAGTTCCTCAAACGTGTGCTCTTTGTTTCTCAGATATCCGTTTTTATGTATGCTTAATCAAATCAATAAAACGTTTGCTTTTTATTTGTTCAAACATGCTAAAACGAGTGGTATGATGTGTTTATTATGAAACAGGTCTGTACGAGTCACACATTCGGTAATGACTCACCTCGGCTGGACTTTCAGTAACTTGGGTCTCAGTCATGTGATTGCAGTGTCACTTTGCGTAACAATATCTTGTCTTGCAGCCATGTCTCTCAGGAATGTGTTCAGTATGGCTGGCATGCCACGCCCTTATCTGTGGCCTGTTGACTGGCTGGCTCAAAGGGCATAAAGCAAAAAGTCATGTGGTTTGCTGCAGGGTGCTGCTAAATTCGAATTTAAAGAGGATCAAAAGCAGTAAATGTAAAGTTAAGAGAGCAAATCTTTAATGTCTAGCAAAAGATAATGCCTTATGTTTTAAAACTAGTCAAAAGCACGCTCGTTTATTTATCAGCTACCATCAGACATCTGATTCTGATTAAATGAATTTGGGTTAGATTGAATTTTCTATTTAAGATTTTCTCAGTGCCTCTGTAATATAATAATCTTATATTATGAATTGACAGAGTCTAATACCAGGATACAAATACTTGGTGGTTATGTTTGGGTTAGAGCTGCAGATGCACATAGGCCGATTACAGTGGGGGTTTTTTAGGGGTGGGCGGTGTACCATTTGTACTGTCATAGATTAGTATCACATCATGCAACTAAGGGCCAAAAATACAAACATGGTATTGGAGCGCTTAAATAATTAAATAAAATAATTTATTTAAAAAATAACATCATAATTAAATCAAATTAATAATGACTCTAGTAAATGAACCAAAATGAATCTGATCTGATGCTATGTAATTCATATATTTATTGATCATATGGTTTTTGTATTGTGATATCATGTGTGTAAAAACATTGAAAACATTTTTAAGCATTTAAAACATTTATTCACACTTAATTAGTTTCTCAGTCAGATGTAATCACGTTTTTCGGCTCGTATTTGATAGAGTAGGAACAATAGATAAACACTACATAGGTGTACGAGTTGACAATATAAGCTGTTATTGCTTCGTGTCATATCAGAAAACACAAAAAGCACTAATGATTTATATGTTATTAGGTACTTTAAAGTGTTGTTTCTGTCTGAAATTATTAATAAATTTGTTCCTTATAGACAAATAATGCAGTACGTACACTGCATGGAATAGCAATTAGTGGATTCGTTTGGGCACAGCCTATAACTACGTGCAACTCGCATATTTTAGTCGAAAAAAAATGCGATTAACAGTGATTTAAAAAACATTTATCATAAGAATAATGCCAGTTGAATGAATCCACTACAGACCCCCAAAGAATCCACACTGTATACGGGATTACACGCATTAATGGAGTCGTATTGAACAGGTGCCCCCTGATTTACGATGGGAAAATGTTCCAACGAATCCATTTTATCTGACATTAACTAAGGAGTTTAACGTAATAAGTAATGATCAGTCAGTTAATGTTAAAGCATTTCCATTAACTTACCATTGGCCCAAATCATTATCACAGTTTTTTTAGCTTATAAATCATCCTATTTTAGTGAGTATTGGATTGAAACACTTACTCTATTGGTGGTAAGGCTAACTGCTCAACCTGTTCTGAAGGATTCAGTTTCTGTTTTGCTTTACGTTAGCGCTCATAAAGGATCCTTTTAGTACATATGCTAAGAATATAGTACTGTAGATAAATCAGTAGCAATGTAATAATAAAAATAAAACACTAAAAATAGTGGAGAGCTTTCTAAGCAAGGTCTGCTGGGAAACTGAATCACTGCGTACTGAATCGTGACTCGTGAGTCGACTGTCGGCTGAATCGAGTCATGCGGCTCGGCTTGTACGAGTTTAAGCAAGTGTGCTTAGTGAAGAGCAAACGATGAGAAACGAGACAGGTTTTTTTTTTTTTTAATGTTGAGGACCAAATTTGAGAGGTTCTGAGGTGGCCGAGAACCGAGGTACCACTGTGTATATCCACTAGCTGCTCGCTTTATTAGGTACACCTTCTTTCTACACTCATTGCCCATTTTTAGCAGTTCTACATACCATATGGAAACACTTTGTAACTCTGCAATATAGAGATATAATTACATCTTTTTCTCTACATACTTAGTTCGTCCCATCTACTCTGCTCTCTAATGGTCAGGACCCCCACTGGAGACCACCACAGATCATGTACTATTTGGGGGGTTGATTCATTCTCAGCACTGCAGTCACACTGACGTGGTTGTGGAGTATTAGTGTTGTGCTCGTACAAGTGGGTCAGATACAGCAGTCCTGCTGGAGCTGTAAACATCTCACTGTTACTGCTGGACTGAACAAATCAATTACCAACCAAAAATGCTTAGCCACAAGCATGATGGATTAGATGAAAGCAAAAAGAGCGACTGCCTCTGAATTTACGTCTGCACGGTGGAGCAATGTGGAAGATATGTTTAATTGAGTTTACAGTGTTTACTCCAGCAGCACTACTATGTCTGATTCACTAATCGTTGCAAAAACACTAGTACATCATCACAGTGTTATTGCAGCGCTGAGAACGATTTACCACGCATCTAATACAATTGTATAAGGCATTACCTTTTGTTACAGTAAATAAAATGAATCATTGAAAGCACAGATGTTATTTAAGATAATCTCATTGTGTACACACCGCTATGCACCTTTCTTTACTGTCTAACTTATGTGGTGCCCTCTACCTCCCTCTACCCACCCTTGGTGTCTCTTCTGTGGGCTCGAGCACCTCTTTGTGAGCGCAGATCCGGCTTGGTCAGGTGTCAGTGTTTCACCCTGTTTCCCCTCTCCCTTGTAGCCTTGCTAGCAAACAGCCGGAGCACACACCTCGTAGAACTGGCACTGTAAATAGAAAGCAGCAGCAGCAGCACTCCTCTCCTGCCTTCCAGCCCCCTCTACCTCCGGTGGAGGCAGGAGGGGTCCCGGCATCCGAGGCCCCCTCTCAGTCAGCTGTAGGGGGTTCGGAGGCTGGAGCTATAACGAATCAGACGCCTTTAGGCTCACAGCAGTCAGCTGAGGAGAGCAGGTAAGGACTGAATGAGAACTCAAAGACCGCTTTCCATCACCATGCTGCAGCTGCCAATCAGAAAATCACCTTTATCTATCAGATCCTGGCCTGCATAGTCTCTCACTCTGATGATTTATCTCTTAATGAATCAAAGCTTTTGGAAGCTTCTGGTGATTTACATCTGCTAATGAATATAGCATTTAGCTCATACACAAACATGTACACTTTTCCCCCCTCTATGTTTTAACCCTTATTATAGTGGTCTGGCTCATGGGAGCAGGAGCTTCAGAGCCTATTCTGAAATTTGCAGAGTGCAGGCAAACAAACATATTGATCTGTCCATCACAGGGCTGGGTAAGGTTTGCTGTGGAAGCACCAGGGGATGATTGTTTAGCCCTCCATTGGACGCAACCAGTTATGATTGGGTGCCACTGACCTGTGGATCTGTGGCATTATAATGGTGGGATTTGCCACTGCTTCACACTTAATAAATACAGTGCAAAAGTGTTAGGTCACTAATAGATTTGTTGTTTTAGCAATGGTGAAAGACCATATATAACACACTGTCAACAATATAACCCAAACATTTAAAACTAGGATTTTATATACTCTTTATCACTGATCTTTATTTAAATCTAAATAATCTTCAGGATATTTTTGACTTTTCCACTTTTGAAAAAAAGTGGCTGCTACCCTTCCAAAAAAGACCGTTCCTGTTTAAGCTTCTTTGTGCTATAGAAGGGTTAACTTGGAATCCTGATTATTCTGCCAGATGCTCCTATTGCTGAAGTGCAAATACCTGGCACTGTAGCCAATAAAAGGCTAAAATGCTGGGTTTTTTAAATTTTTTAACAATGCATATAAATATGTTCTGCTATCCTTATTTTTCCAATAAGGAAACATATTATATATTATTATATATACAGTATATGGCCATTATGATATTTCTAAAACAATGAAATATCGAATCTAATGCTGGCTTTGTAGCACATTTATGTAGCAAACATGAAGTGAGCTGTTTGTGCCATTTATCTTGCCAAATACGTGCGATTTGACTTTTGTTGATATTCTAGATGACAATAATATAACTCTATAAAATATAATTTTATTGTAACCTACATTTTGAGCTTTTAAAGTTTCCGAGACTATGAAATGAAAAAAGTTAGAGGTCTATTATTTAGCAAACACCCGTACCCATAGTGATATAGAACTGACAACCCTACAGGTACACTTAAAATATTAAGGGATTTAAAGGGCCCAGCAGTAGCAGCTTGGTAGAGCTGGGGCTTTAACCCTAAGCCTTCTGGTCAATAGTCCAGGAACTCAACCGCTGTGTCGTAAGGTTCCCACAGCACAGTTATTATTAGTCTCGGACGTATACGTTTTACAGGGGATAAAGTCTTCAGTTGAACATTTTGAAATCCTGCAATTACCATTAGTCATGCCCTGAAGGTAAACGTGCGTAAACAGGCCCCTAAATCAAGTAATCCTTCACAAGTAAGTAAAATAAAAGCAAAAGCGTATTTTACCTTTTGGCTGGAATGAAGCTGGGCAGATTCAGCATCGAAAAATTTTCCGATTCCAGTTTCAGTCCGGATGCTTCTTAGTCAGCCGTCTGCTGAGACTAATCTTTGCTTCTGTGTCTCTAAACACGCCTTCCTTCCTTGCATCCTGGTGCCTGTCTTGTTTTAATGTGTCATCTCTTGACTCACTGTGCTTAATCTGGGCTGAAGTCTAAACGACATTTAATCCACCGTTCTTATTTTGATTAAGATATTATTATATGCATGTTGTAGAAAGCTTCTCACTTCCATTGAATCCATTGACTGTGTGTAGTTAGTATTTATCTGTTTTATCTTTTAACTGATTTTCAAGCTCTATAATCATGATGCACCTTTGTGAGCTGAGCAGCATGATTAACTCATTTATTAACATGCTCTGTGAAATGCGGATTGCTCTATCATTAACTGTCACATGATTTTTACAGCAGTAATGCTGGGCCGAGCTCCACCCCACCACTTCTGAGGAACGGCCCCGGTGGCCCTAGTGGAACAACTGCACAGCTGGCCGTGAGCTCCCCGTTGTCTGCTTCCAAGGGTCCTAGTCCACACATAATGCGCAAAGGTATGGTGTTGTTTATTTATAACCATTATTCAATTATTGATACGATGAGGAATTCTGCATTATGACATTTTGATAAGCAAACCTACCAATAACCAAAAACCTCACTTCACTGATTCACAACAAATTATACACTTTTGCTTTCAGGTACAAAAAAGCAGGCTCCTGCACCACCTAAAGTGGCTCCCAACCCTTCCTCCTCAGCTACACCTCAGAAAACCTCACCCTCTTCCTCTGCTCAGTCTCAAAGCCCAGCTGCCCATACCGCTCAGCCTGCAACCCTGCCACGTCGCCTCTCTGCCAACCAGATGCCCATTCAGGCCCCGAGTCACCCTCCACCACAACCACCCACGCATTCAGCAGACCCGGAGCCGTCGCCTCCCAACAGCCCAAACTTTGTAGACCCACAGGACCACAGCCAGTCAAACTCTGCTTCCTTGCCTCGGCCCCGGCCGGCCCCCAGACCGCGGCCCAGGCCAAGTGTACCTCCACCTCCGCAACCTAGCGAAGGTGCTAATGGGGTGTGCAACTCCGCTTCAAAGATCATCACAGGTAAGACCATGGGAATATCTCCAAATTTTGAATTGAGCATTTTGAATGGTTTTGAACCAGTAATGTTAGTTATTTATAAGGCGACCATGTAGAATCTTATCGTGGGTCAGGAGGATATAATTCTGCTTATTCTCGTAAAGTACAGAAAAAAAATCTGAAACCTGCAGAGACTCAAAAACGGGTTGAATTCAGGAAGGAAACCGTCTGGTAAAATACATATGTTCTTCTTTTCTCATTCAAACAGCTAATGTGGAACAAATGACTGTCACTATCTAAGATAATCTCCACGCTCTTTTATTTAGACTGAAAGCTAATCCATTTTCATTTACGGCATTTAGCAGACGCCCTTATCCAGAGCGACTTACAACTGATATATTCTTACAATCCAAGCAGTTGTGGGTTAAGGGTCTTGCTCAAGGATCCAACTGTAGCAGTGGGATTTGAACCCTGGACCTTCTGGTCCAGAGTTCAGTACATTTACCGCTAGGCTAATCCAGGGAGCGCTCTAAATCTTTCCCCCTGATCATTATTAGCATGGAAACTTCTAACAGTTACAGGGTGAAAATACTCCGTGCTGTCCTTCATCCCTCAGTCAGGACTTCTGACTCTCTGCTTACTTCCACAGGTTGAGGATCTTACTTTTCAAGGTATTAACTAGAACATTTGCCATTAGCTTGCACCATTACTGTCACCACCAGCTTCATGTCAAGCTTTTTCTCAATTCACCGCGCATCGTGTTTCCACTGGACGTCTGTGTTTTAGAGTTGGGTAAAATGGCAGCTGGGGAAGCAAATGGTTCTTTTTAATCCACTCTTTCTCGTGCTTCGTGTTTGTTAGCTGCAGACACAGCATAACAGAGAACGCAAAGCCTAAAGCCTAGCTCTAATGCAAATATGTCCCACAGTCATTTAACCTTAGGAAACTGTTCTATTCTTAATCAGAAACCATGTCAGATACACTGCCTTTTATTCAGTGTGAGTGTATGGTTTATTAATGTAATAAATGCTGAGCTTGTTTACAACTGCAGCGCAACATAAATGCAGGACAGCAACCCAAACTAAAACTATTTTGTTTTAATGGAGTAAAAGTTACTTACCTGGCATGCAGCTTAAGGAAACATGGGGATCATTCTGAGCAGGATTAAAAGAGATACTGGAGAATCTGCTTGGGCTGGTGATACATTGAATTACTGTTTATACATTATTAAAAAAAGAAAAAAGCTCAGCTAAACTGTGATTGTAACTCAGCAGTGTTTTTGGTCAAGATGGGCATCGCATAAAGATATGATTGGCTTTATCTGAGAGAGGTGATTCAGGTCAGGGGTCACGCCCCTGTATTGCAGTAGCGACTCTTGCCCCTTGATATAACACAAAAAATATTTTTATTGGACTGTATATCAATGTCACAATTTTTGTTAACATTACCACAACATTGTTTATAAAAGAAATATACAGTATACACATTTTTAAATTTATTTTATTTGAAATGAACATAAATACTTTAGGTAATATTGATAACTTTTCTTTGAAATCTCTAAATTCTTGACTTTTAATAAAGAGTACTGCTGTTAATATTGTCATCATTTACATTTCATGACTTTAAATAATACAGTGCTTACAAAAATGGGGGCTATTTAATTTTGAATTATTCCCTTATTTTTGAGAGCAGTGTATATAATGCATAAATATATTGACTTGTGTGACTATAGGAATGTCAGTACAGTGTTCCCTCACCACTACACGGTTCACCTTTCGTGGACTCGGTGCATCTCGGGTTTTCCAAAAAATATTAATGGGAAAAAATATATCGCTGATTTTTGTTGTTTCCCGGGTTTTTGCAGAACTTTTACATAAAACAAATCACAAAATATATATTAAAAAAATTCCTTCTAACAATAATGGATGTTATAAATGATAAAATATGATGATTTACAGTAAATAGCTGTTGTAGCTACACAATGTGTAGGATATTTTGGTGC
>JAUZSU010118227.1:0-30916 GCA_034780255.1 Parotocinclus maculicauda
AAACTACAGAAATTAAACTACAATTTTAAACATTTACAATAAGGGCGTCCGGTCACGTGACGAAAGCTAGTTCGCCATAGGTGGATTGGTTGCCCGGTTATCGCACTGTCGTTACGGCGAAAAGAAGATGGCGGCGCGGGCTGGTTTTCAGCAGGCAGCAGCTGGAGCTGGAGGAAGCGGTGGAGGTGGCGGGATGGGACCTGGGCCTCCGGTACCGGGTGGAGGTGGGCCGGGCATGGCTCCTGGTACTCCAACTGGAAGGATGGGACCCGCTGGGCCGCAGAATCCCATGTACCGGTCCCCGATGCCTGGGCCTGGATACCCGGTAAGAACGAGAACAAAGAGAGGTGATAGGCGGTTTTTCACTAAACGAGGAGCGGTGAAACCAAATTCTATATGTGCGCACTATACATGCCTTTCTCCATAAGTATTAAATAATAGGTTTAAGCGTACTATGTAGTGCACTTCGTGTACAATCTCATATGATTCGGCATACAGCCGATGAGTCGGTTATTGCCGCCAGCCTGCAAGCTAGCTAACGAACTGTGTAGTATAATGAAATAAGTATAATGAAATGATAATTGTATTTTCCCTGTTTGAAGCTTGTTTACTTTTCAACAAACTATATTGTAGTTTTAACACTGCCCCCTGAAAAACAAATAACGTTACATTTTATACCAAACATTAGCGTTAAGTTAAGGCTCCAGTGGCTAGCTATACATTACACCCATTTACATATGAACCATAATAAGAAGAGTATCTTTATTATTTTTTAACAAGCTGCATCTCATACTTTTCATTTCGTCCCTTTGAGGTTATTTCTCGCGTTTAGTTTAGTTATTAAAAATGACCTTTTATACATCGTAAATCAGTAACGAACTGTAGTGTACGGTCCAGGTACCGCACATTTAAAAAACCAAACGTAACGGTGACGCCACTGCTCTCTTACCAACAGTTCCTTACCAAATGTTTACGTTTAAATCCTCTAATTCAAAAAGTAAAAGTCCTGTTCTAGTGCAGTGGCTCTAAAGCCTCGGTTTGCAAATTTTCTGATGTTGGCCCAGTCTGAACTGGACTGCAAGTTTTTATGTGTATATAAATATATATGTTTATTTTGCCGTGATTAAGGGACTCGTTACAGACCATGAGTTCAGATGCCTTACATGGTCAAGTATCAGCACCTCCTAAAAAGGCATTATGCAATTGCTGTCATGTCATTATATAATTAAAACAAACACACAAGACTTACAGTCTGAAAATTCCCAGAAATATCTAGGAGAAAATGAAAAAGAAAACATGACCAAAAATTTTAAGGACAGTGGTACCGTGGTTCTCGTCTGTAATTCCTTCCAGAAGGCTTGACGAGTAGCCAGTACATTTTCCTCATAAAGAATAATGTAAATTAAATGAGTCTGTTCCAGATTCCTAGAAAATCACCCTGTATAAGATATTCTATGCATTAATGGTGTTTTATTGTACAGGAGCGCCCTTTTTTTACGATGGAGAAATGTTCAGGTAAATTCTTCATAAATTAAATAGGTCATGAACCGATGAGTTTTATATAATCTATACTGGATCATATTAACCCTTGCATTAGCCTACAGTTATCCAAAATCATTAACACACAACTTATTTTATAAGTGTTGAAAATCCTATGTAATTTAATGAGCAAAGGATCAAAAGAGAAAAGCAAAACACTTACTTTATTATTGAACTCAAGGCACTAACGTATCTGCTAATGCTAACTATTTTTCTGAAGGATTCAGTTCCTGTTTTCCTTTTGGTTGGCTCTCATTGCTAATCTAAACGGACCCATGTGGTCTTTATTTGCAGAACAACTTCTACAAGTTTAGCCTTTTGCGCTGAGTAAAGAGAGCCGCGCCGAGAGGTGGTTTGGTTTTTCTAATCCAGATTATTTTGAGAAACGAGGGACCTCTGTATCTTACCCACATAGGAATCGTAGCCCAACTACGAGATCGTCTGAGCAGCAGTAAAATGATTAGCTTTCCCTAAGTAACCATGCCACGAATATTTCCGAAAGGTGAACACTAAGAGCTTATATACAAGTAATAATGTTATCTCTGCAAAACTCTTGATTGCGAACCGATTCGCGTTTTACGGCGTTCATCGGCGTTAAGCTTAACCGAAACGTTCACTGTCGCTCGTGGACGCTCTTCCCTTTTAACGCTCTTTTCTTTGAGTGGCCTTGATGGCTTTAACGGAAAATGAACACGTGGATGTTTGCTGCACCTCCGCAGTCAGTACACTCTCACTCTGAGCTCCAAGGTCGCGACTGGGCCGCCCGCTGTGAAAACAGCTTTCTGACAAATGCACCTTTCAAAGTGCAGTAGAATAGTTACAGCCATCACCAGCATGCTGAGTTCCTTTCCTTTCATTTAATTTCACACAAAACGCTGCGCAGAATGAAGCGACGTAAAGCAGCTGTGCCGCCCATGACCTGGACAGCAGGGCAGCGCGTGCAAAGCGCGGACGAGCTCCGCTGGGTGAAACGTTTATAGACGCTCGCCTCGATGATCAACGCTCTGCAGTGAGCAGTGTGGCTGAATCTGTACTGACTTCTCACACGCGCAGAGCTGTCATCCAACCGTAGTTGCATATGAGGTCGGAAACACGGAGTCGCTTGTTCGATTTCCTGGCGCATGGTTTGGTGCGCATGGCAACAGTTTACCAGTCTAAGCCATAATGCATTGGTTTTTGATTTGATGTGGTTTACCTCGGTGCAGGGGGCAGCTCATGAGGGCCTTGGTTTGAATCCTGGGTGTTGTGTTTCGATTACAGTCTTGACTGTTTAATATTTGGATAGGCCTTCAGAGCCTTCCCCACTACCCAGACCAGGATGAGCAGGGGTTACATTAGGGTGCTTTTATTGTATATTGTGCTATCAGGTGTCTGGAGGTGTTGGCTTTATATTCTAGCCTACTTTCCATGATTTCTTATGCAAGATAAATGCTAGGAATGCACTGATACAATATCAGGTTCGATCCTGTGCTCATGTACTCGTAGAATTACTCTGATACTCGGTGCCTGATACCCATTTAGAGCACCGTAACATTGAGCATGTAGGTAAAAAAAGCAATGTCAGTAGTTGGAAAATATTTTGACCTATTTGAATGTTAAACAATGCAAGCACATTATGTATTTATCATTTTGTTATAGTCAGAAAGTGAGGAGCCTTTTATGAAAGTAAACAATGTTTTAAAAATCACTGTAATGTTGTTGTACTCGTATCCGAAAGAACCCAAAGGCAAGCACATGGTATGAAAAAGCAGTATCTTTATTAAATATGTAATTCATTTAGGAGGTGAACTTAAATTAGCTCTCATACCCTGCAAAATTTGAATAAACTTGGCTATATTTTTTTATTGTTGTAAAGATTACTATATACACTGCTAAAAAAAATTAGGGGATGTTTTGGTATGGGATATATTTAATTTTGAAATATCCTATATTTTTTATAAGCAGTGTAATTGGAATGAATGTGTTTTTTAAATAATTAGTCTTGGGCCACTTTGATTTGCTTCCCCAAAAGATAAATCAAAGCCTCTTAGATTATTGCCTTCATCTTATTTATTTATTTACTTATTTTAATTTGCTTGTGAGGTTACATATGGAGTGTAAGATTAAACATTAACACACAATAATTTAAATTAAGTTACCATTGTTGTCTCCTATGTTCAAGGGTTTTGACATAAAACCTTTCATCTGCTGATCGCTTCGCTAAAAGATTTCACGAGCAAGCGAGGAAGTCCAATAAATTAATTAGGCATTTTTTAAATTACTTACTTATAGGTCCGAGTACAAGCAGTAGAATCTGGAAGGGTTAAAGTGAAGTTTCTTTCTTAACCCTGTCAGGACTGTAGGTTGTTCCAACTGCATTTGGCTTCCGTTGAAAAGTATGGGACAAATGTCCCTTGGTCCTTAAAGGTTTAACAGTATAAACTTGGAGAATCCACAGTGGATTATTACAGATAAGTTTATAATGGCTATTGGCCAGTTGACTAATTATAAAAGCAAGCAGTTCAGCTACATAATAGAATAGTCAATTAGAGAACATTTACATACCTACTTTTATTAATCCTACTTGCACAACGTATGAGACACTTTTAGTGGCGACACAAACATATTAAGGATACGAGTAGGCAGAGTTTCTGAAAATGTGACATGTAGGTGAACTATATGACAATATATTATTGTATCATCTCATGATTTTATTGAATCAATAACTATAGGGTTTTATTGCATGGAGTGTAACTAGTGCTGTTTAATTGGATGAAGTGCAGCACAATTTGTTTCTAATTCAGTTAATCCTGATGTTTGTCATTTCTGACGTTCAAGTTGGAAAGCTGACTGGGAATTTTTACTTTGTAATTGAACCCCAACGTCAAGTGTGGCATATTCTCTCACTTCATGAATCGACTCGAGTAGCTAATGACACAATGTCCAAATTTCCAAGTAATTTGAACGGACAGTAAATTCTGAGTAAGGTTAACTTTTCAGCTTGAACATGAGTCATGGGGTTTGAATTTGAAACCCTCCAGGTAGCTAAACCTAGATTAGTGCATAAGCCCAGCATATTTTAATAACTGCCGGTCTTAATGTCTGTTATGCACTCCTTTGCATGCAGAGCTCCAGACTGCAACTTGTAACTGATTCGAGAGGTCTACACATGCTTAGGAAAGTTCACCAGGAGGTTTTATTGCACATTATTTAATGACCTTGTCCTTAGTTCCTTGTGTTCAGCACTGTTGAACCTTCCTGCTGGATTCAAGCTGTTATCAGTCTTACCGAAATGTGGTCTGAATGTGTACTAGTTACGGGATAACTATTTGACGCTACCTGATCTATAACTATTAATTATAGGCTTAATATTTCTCTTAACTTCAGAATGGCACAAAGTGAAGCCAGGCTGTAAATGGTTCTCTTTGTCAGCATTTCAAATGCAGCATCTGTGGTGTTAATTAGGACCTAGCAGTTCTGCAGGGAGGTGCAGTTACATGCCCTAAACTTAACCTAAATTAGGTAAACCCTTTCAAGACCATAAGTTCCAACCCCGCAATCCGATTGGCTGAGTGACATTCTAGCCTTGCCATTAATGCACAATGCATTTGGTATCCATTTAAAAGTATGGGGCAAATACACTGCTCACAAAAACTATGGGATATTTAAGTTAATGGGTCCCGGGTTCAAACCCTTTGTGGAGCGGCTTGTCTGTACTCTGTTTTCCTCCCAAAGTCATGTATGTTAGGTTAATTCGTGTCTCTAAAGTGGCTCTTAGTGTCTGACTCTGTTTGTGTGTGCCCTACGATGGATTGGTGCCCCGTCCAGGGTTGTTCCTGCCCTTGCGCTCTAATTTTGGTGCTCAGTATATGTCCCTTGGTTGGTCCCTATGTCAAAGGGTTAAATGCAGTCAAAGGAGAAATGGGCTCTGCTCACAATGAGTTAATTGAGTTTCAATTATCTTGTGTATACAGTGAAAACCTATGCACGTATTCCTGAAAGGGTTTTTTTTTAACAGAAAAATCTTAAATATCTCAAAAATAAATTTGACACTTTCTAAACTAGCCTCTGTTTGCAGAGACCAGGGATGCCCCCTGCCAGCCGAATGACTCCTCAAGGTCCATCCATGGGCCCACCAGGCTATGGTGCCAGTCCAGTACCTCGTCCTGGAATGCCAGTCATGGACCCGTCACGTAAGCGGCCTGCTCCACCTCAGATCCCACAGCAGGTCCAACAGCAGAACCGAAACCAACAGTAAGTGATGAGAAACCAGCATGTTCCTCTGTCTGTCGGAGGACTAAGTTATTCTTTAATTTGAGATCCTTTTTTTTAATTATTATTATTTTTTTTTTTTTTAGTGCCAAGAAGAAGAAGATGGCTGATAAAATTCTACCTCAGAGAGTAAGTGGCTTTGGCTGTTCAAACATGTGGGCACATTCCAAACCGATGCATTTCTTCACTGCAACAGGTTTCGGATCATTTTATGATCCGTTTTTTTCTTTTCTTGTTCTTAGATCAGAGAGCTTGTCCCAGAGTCTCAGGCATACATGGATCTGCTGGCCTTTGAGAGAAAGCTCGATCAGACCATCATGCGCAAGAGACTTGATATCCAGGAGGCACTGAAGAGACCCATCAAGGTATCTGAAACATGAACTTAGTTTTTTTTATATATACCACTCTCACAAATTAGAGGATACTTAATTATGGGATATTTCATTTTAAAGTATTCCCTAATTTTTGTGAGGAGTATTTTTTTTTTTTTTTTTTGTTTTTTTTAGGGAGCAAGCAAGTACCAACATATGTACGCGACGTTCTAGAAAAGCTTAAAACCAGACCTGGCAACCGTGGTTTTCTGTTAGCCACTCTTTGCATTGCATGTACAGACTGGTGACACCGATCCGAAAATCCAATAACTGAGCTGAGAAATTCGATAACCAAAATGAAATCCAGCTTCCATAATCTGGTTATGGTTTTCAAGTCAAAATAAAAGCTGAAGGGGGGGAAAAAAGCTAACAATCAATTCAGCCCTTGCAAATTGATTCACATGACCATCTACTTTCCTGGTCTTTGTGAGTGAGAGAGCCTGACCGATATCACTGAATTCTTTCGTGTTAAAGGGAATAACTGAGCTCAGTCTCTATCATGCTGTCTGAAAGGGAAATTCCACCCTAGTTCCAACTGAATGGATACAGAGAAGCACTGAGTGTTAATGTTTTCCTGTGCTGAGGGACTTCGCACTGTACTTCAATGGGAAATTAACATGCGTTATGACAAACAACTTTTTGCATCCGAGTCCCTCAGTACAGACAGTTGGACTGATTTGCTGATTCAGAACTTTTTTTCAATACTGAATCAAATCACCTGATATCCTTTTTTTTTTTAAACCCATCCATCTGATGGGCAGATGACCTGGGTGAGTAAAGGTTTACCTTATGAACGAGCAGGTCTGATTAGTGAGAGATTTTTGCTGATCTCCGTAAGACACAGTCCTTGACGTACCGAGCACCGAGACATCCTGTTGAGTCAACATAACATGCGTTCGTAGGTACAGGAGTGAAATTTGGCATGAAATTAGTTTGAATCGTGTTCTTTCCGCAGCAAAAGAGAAAGCTGCGTATTTTTATCTCCAACACTTTCAACCTTGCCAAACCTGACGCTGAGGATGGTGAGGGAACCGTTGCTTCGTGGGAGCTGCGAGTGGAAGGGCGTCTGCTTGAGGATGTAAGTGTTAGAGCTAGGAATGTTCCGATCATGTTTTATGCCGCCAATACTGATCACATTGACTGACTGTAAAGTTTTTGATTTAGTTATGATGAGTGGTACTGGCTACGTGATCTGGAAAAAGGGAACAATAACATTATCTTGGACAAAAACATGTACCGACTTTTTCCAAGAGAAAAAATGCAGAATGCTTGCAGGCACAACTATTCTTCCACCACTAAAAAAGGTGGTCATCTAACATGATGAATTCAGTTATTTTTCTGGTTATTTGCTCAGCCTTCTGCCTGTCATGCGAGGGTTAAGTTAATTTTCATCTGACTGTTGCTGCTCTGGGTGCCCTGTTTTATAATTAGTTTTTAAAAAATATATATTATTATTCCCTCCACTTCAGTGAGCTGTAAACTTGCCACACTCCGCCAAGTGTTTGTTGTTTAAATGACGTATTAAATTGTTGAAGCGTTCGTGTGCTTCACCCGAGAGGTATTTTTTTTTGTTGTTGTTGGAGGGTGCAAACTTTACATCACTTTTACAGAACGTGTAAAGGTTCCACATGGCAGATGTTTATGATTTGCCGCCATGTGGTGTAAAGGAAAAGGACGGGGAGACACTGCACACAGGGCCTCTGCAGGCTGCAAAGTACAGTTGATCTGCATTATTCTGAAAGGCATTAATTTGCATGTGCCAATCACATGCTTTGTCACGGAAATCGGCCGATAATGATCAGTGGCCGGCAATCAGAAACACCACTAACTAGATCCTTTTGATGGATGTTCTGCTGTATATTATATTTTAGCTATATCACCCAAAGAGGGTGCTGTAACGGGAGGTACTGGCACTGCTGTGACTCGGCCGTTCTAGTTACAGCAGAACTTAGCGTGCATTAATGTGGTTATGCAGCAGTTCCATTGTCAGTGTGTGTTGTTGAATATTAAGATGAAGCTGACAGAAACATGATTAGTTCATTAACTTTATGCTAGGTAATTCTATTATATCATAACCCTGCTGCTAAAATGGAAGCTGAAGCTCTTAATGTTAACACAGTACTATCAGTGCGAAATGTAGAGTATGAATTCTAGAGCATCCGCAGCTTCACTGCGTTAAGAACTGAACTTCATACCTGTGAGAAGAATAAGCCCTTAACACCAGCAAACGACATCATTGAGTGATTTAAGATGGTTTATTTAATCTTTGTTATTGGTAGAAATGATTTTATTTTTGTGCATCCTTTTAAGAGCCTGGGATGTTGGATTTAATGTAGTGACTTTGTTTTACTCTTCCAGCGCTTCCAAATCCCTAAGACGCACCTTATTGGAAATATCAGAGCTCACAAATATACTGCAATAGGCTGCTCACAACAATTAGGGGATACAGCAAATTGAAATATTCCATAATTGTTGAGCAGTATAAATTTTCTAAAGTTGTTATAGCTTTGATTTGGTGTTTTGGTGTTTGCTGTTAGGGCTGACATAGGTTACCAATGTACGTTGCAGAGAATTACTTAGAATCTTGGTCAGAATGCTAGTATTGTGCTCACAGTAAAGCATGTACTCATAGAATGCACTAACTATAGCGAAGAAAGACGACGACTCCACACCTTACCAACCAGAAGAGACATCTTTAATACACCAAAGCACTACTCAAATTTCTTACAATAACTGGACTGAAAGTACATATCCGATTACTCAACCCCATCCATCCATGACTGAACTACCGTAATCACTACTACCAGAAATCTGGCCAGTGAGCTGTCTGGGTGTTAAACTGCTCTTCCCTGCCTTGCCTTGGCATTATTGTGCTTTAATGGCAAGGCTAGAATGTCACTCAGCCAGTCGGATTGCGGGGTTGGAACTAATGGTGTTTGTATTAAGAGTTACAAACCAGTTATGTTTCTTTAATTAATTTTTTTTATTTTTTCTTCTCCAGACTGCTGTGTCTAAATACGAGGCCACCAAGCAGAAGAGGAAATTTTCTTCTTTCTTCAAGTCTCTAGTGATTGAACTGGATAAAGACCTGTACGGGCCTGACAATCACTTGGTAGAGGTAAGACACTATTTTGACAGAGCACCCTTCTGCGTCGTCCTCGTCACTTGAACGTCTCTGCATTATAACGCTGTTTTTTTGTGCAGTGGCACAGAACTCCCACTACTCAGGAGACCGATGGCTTCCAGGTAAAAAGACCTGGAGATGTAGGTGTGCGCTGTACTGTCCTGCTCATGCTCGACTACCAGGTAAACCTTCCCTGGTCCACTCAGTGTCTCAGTCATGAACACCTAATCTCCAGCAGGAGGCATTATAATGCATTCTAAATAAAAAATCCTTTCAGTCAGTAGGCAGCAGTACTTACTATAACAAGTATCTAGCGATGGACTGATGGTTATGGTGTTTTCTCAGCCTCCCCAGTTTAAGCTGGACCCCAGACTGGCCCGTATGCTTGGCATCCACACCCAAACCAGGCCCGTCATTATCCAAGCTCTGTGGCAGTACGTGAAGACGCACAAACTGCAGGACCCCCACGAACGAGAGTTCATTAACTGTGATAAATACCTCCAACAGGTAAAGTGGTTTATCTGTGGTGACTGTAATCTGTATTTTGTACGGGGTCTTCTGGAAGTTGCGCAGTAGGCCCTGGATGCTGTGAAACTGTCAAGAATACGCAAAGTCACGTTTTTGTGTCCATCTGTGTTCACGTTGAGTTGTTTTATTTATATATATATATATATTGTGCAATTTGTATGAGCCTGACAAGAATAAGACAAGAAATGTTGTATTTTTATGTGGTATTTGGATTTATGCGTGTTGGCCTGTGTTCCTCGGCATTTTCTTTGACTGTTGGAGGGGCACAAATGAATCTAAAGGCCGTTCTCTAGATTTTGTGTAGGATGACACACTCACGGCAGAGTACAATGAGTAAATTTTTAACCAAAATAAAGCTTAAGCAATCTTTGAATTCCTAATTATCACTGGACATAAAATAGCCAATAGTGCCTTAATGGTGCAAAAACTGAAATTACGCGTGTTTTTACATAACCTTTTCTGCGATTAAAGTAGCCGAAGTGTGGACATTGTGTAAAACACATTTACAGTAGAACCTCTGAGCACATTTAATGGTCCGTTTGAATTTTCTTTGCCCCCAAATTCAGACTTCCAACATGGGCTACCTAAATGGAACACACATGGGGCTTTTCATTCGAAAGATGATGCACGTAACTCAGTCCAATCATCTTTGATTATGCACCCACTCGGTATGCCAATCGGCAAAAAAAAAAAACTCGCTCAGAACTAGGGTGCTATTAGTTCAAACACTGCAAGTCTGCGAGTTTTAACCCAGGGATAAAACTTAGCGAAGCTGCGTTCACCTCAGTGACTATAAAGTTTCACTTTATTAATTTGTTTAATGTTTTTATTTTTTAAAAACATTACAATTATTGCATGTATTTATTGATTATAATTGCATTGATTTAATTTGCGTTATTTATGCTTTTTATCATTAAATAAGAATGTGTAAAAACAATCTTGAGAGCACAGATTAATCCTGTTGGGAAATTTTGTGAGTTCAATTTAAGTTCAAATTCCGAGGTTCCACTGTAGGTTTACAGCATTCAGCAGAGACTCTCGCCCAGAGGACATTCCAAATCCTACAGTTCCAAGCAATTGTGGGTTAGCAGCCTTGCTTAAGAACCCAGCAATGGCACCTTGGCAGAGGTGACCCTGAACATTTTGATCCAAAGTCCAGTACCTTAACCGCTAACTCAGTAGAGACCTACCGTTACAACACCGGTACAACCACAGGTAGAACTAGATCTGCTTTAAAGATCGTCTGACATACCTGCTGCTTTCCTGTAGATCTTTGAGACCCATAGGATGAAGTTCTCTGAGATCCCACAGCGGCTGCACGCCCTGCTCATGCCTCCCGAACCGATCATCATAAACCACGTCATAAGGTACAGCTCAGATTAATTTATTTTTGGGTTTTTCTAGAAGCCCCAAGTGTCAAAAGTGAAAATCTTTGATTCTGTTTATCTGCACCCGCTGGACCTATCATCAGTGTGGACCCTAATGACCAGAAGAAAACGGCCTGCTACGATATTGATGTTGAGGTGGACGATACCCTGAAGACCCAGATGAACTCATTTCTGCTGTCCACTGCCAGCCAGCAGGAGATTGCAGGCTTGGATAACAAGGTACGTCAGCAAAGACCTGTAATCTTTTTTTTTGCCCTAAGCTGGGAGACTAAGGACAAACGGAAAAATAATTAAATGCTTTTGGTACGTAAAACGGACACCAAAAATAGTTCAGTGTACCTGCTTGGTTCACTGTCTGTATGCACTTAATTAAAAAGAAGGATCTTTGGAGGCCTGGGGCCAATCATACATTTTGCCTGTTTCACGTAGGGCACACACTCGTGCTATGACTCACTAGAGATGCCGATTGACCTAATGCTTGTCTTTAGAACATTAAACAGGCATTAACCGGTTTGGGACATGGACTTCATGGACAAGGTCAATCATGGTCACCTTGGCACCCATCAAGATTTGTAGATCTTATTTTTTTTTTTTCAGTTTAATCTTTAATGCTGTGTGCCCAATGACCCAGTAACTTTTACACTACTCTGTTCTCACCTTTGACTTGGTTTCTTCCTCTGCTACCATCTCTCTCACATCTATAACTGTTGTATCAACACACTTTTTCTTTCTGTCAAGTCAGCGTGTTCATGGAACATCCCCGTATTTTGTGCTCGCGCACTTAAGTGCAGGTCACAGGTTTGCAGTGCGGTTACAGAGCCGTTGTAACGTGATCTCTTGTTTCTTTTCTCTGAACGTTTCAGGTGAACGTGCTGCCGTTTGTTCTAAACACACTGTTCTTTTCCATTATGGGTCAGAGCGAATATTTTTATTATTTTCGAAATTAAATTTTTTTTTCCCGTCCCCCTCCCTTTTGCAGCACTGTTCCGACTGCTTTATTTCTCAAAGCCACACAATGCACTAGTCGAATGTCTCTATCTTCTCCTTATTATTAATATAAAAATAGATCTCACAAGGAGAGCAGACCTTCTGGTGCTGCAGCAGACTAATGCCAACCCACCACTGTGGAGTCCCAGTGGTACCTTCTGACCAAGTCGGACAACACACAGGCATGATTATGATTGGCTGCCTTTGAGGAAGTTGAGGAAAGCGGCTCGATTTAAACCTCAGTTAACAAGACGAGCAGCACCGCTTATTTTGCCTAACAACACATCTGCAATTTAGAGCGATTTCACTAAGCAAAGTATATAAATTATTTCTATTAATTTATGACTAGATACATTAGTTTTTCCTAAACGTATAACATTTAGGGAGTTTTTCCCCCTTTTCTTAATCGATGTAGTATGTTTATATAGTAAGCCATGTTGAAATATATACAGTAGTTGCACCCCAGCCCACCCCTGTTAACAACCAATATGTTTCAAGACCCCTCACAAACTTAAAATTGTCTTATATAACGTAGCTATACATTTTTTTTTCATGAGACTACCTCATCCATAACTGCTTCAATCAGTTGTGACGGGTTGGATATGAACCCTCTTGTCCCTTCTCCAGTACATTTCAAGCACTAGACCACCACAGTCCCAAATTGTTTATTTCAAGGCACCAAAGCTTGCTTGTAATGCTCAGTTAGCTCAACTGATGATTTAAGAACTTTCTACAGTGCCCCGTAGTGGTAGTGCCGTCTCTTGATCATTATACGTTAACCTCCACACCTTCACCATCCCAAAAACGACATTAATGCATGACATTTCTCAGGAAGAGCAAGAGACCTGTTAAGGGTCTGAAGCAGCGGAGTGGATGAACAGGGTCATGGCCTCTTCCTCACTAGCATTTTAAGACCGTTTGGCTGAACCACTGAAAGAGTTCAGATTCACTTTGTACCTTGGGTCACAGGTCTCTAAGGTTAAGCTAACACGGATTTGACTGATGTGGAGATAAAAGGGAAACCATTATTGGTCTGGATCAAAGTCTAAAGTTTGTTGTTTATGATAATTATTCATACCTTTTCCTTATCTGGAAGAAATAGTTTACTCAGTCCTGTTTTGAGACAATGGAAGCCTGCGCTTTTTATAGTGATGTTTACTTTTAGTGTTTGCATTCCTTTTGAGCCTTCTCTTTGGTGATCTGCTTGTGTTCCCTTTGACCCGGTTTCAACTCTGCTTCATCTCTCACAGTTTGCCTCATTCATTGCCATCTGATGACCTTTGTAAGAGTTTGATTGTTTACTTGCTCGTTGTTGCTATTAAACTGTTTAAACAACCAGTGCTCCTGGTGGAAATGCAGCTTTGATGGCTCAGTAAGAGCCTGTTGCTGGAAACCAATCCCTGGGTTTGAATCCTGGCTTGGTTTTTCAACCTTGTGATGGATGAGCACATGTGAATGACCCGCCAGAATGGGTAAGCTAAAATACTAGGCTTTAACTTAAGGTTTCCAACCTTTTCCCATGTCGGCTACGCCTTTAGATTCACGAAACCATTGAGACCATCAACCAGCTGAAGACGCAGAGGGAGTTCATGCTGAGCTTCGCCCGTGATCCTCAAGGCTTCATCAATGACTGGCTGCAGTCCCAGTGCAGGGACCTCAAGGTGACACTTTGTGTATAGTAGCACTTACATTTGAATGGAAGTTCTAGACTCCTCCCTCTGCTCAGTCAGGGTGCTGATGGATTTGTCTCATGATTTTGCTCAGCTGTTTTTGGGTGCTTTGCCAATCGCAGGCTGACTGGACTCCTAATGACGTTGGGGTGCATGAAAGGGACCCGTGGCTGATCCACAAAAAAGCTGAGCAACCATTCAGTTTAGTAAATAATTGCCTAGTCTTAGGTCTGTGCTTGGTCCTACAGAATGGGAAGTTTGAGAGCTGTAGGCATGATGCTAGGCCGTGGGTGGATCAGTGAAGCCTAGAAGGCATGAAAGTACAACTAACATAGCTTAAGTACTGTGCAAAAGAATTAGGCCAGCGTTAGATTTGCCCCTTTGGCAATTTTATAGATCGTTAAATTTTTATTTGATTATCTTACATGTTGTACAATAAATGAATATAATTGTTATATCATTCAGAAAAAACACCTTCTATAAGCTGCAGTGGTGAGTATTTTGTGTGAGCTCCCCTTACACTTGAGCATTAACAGCATCTGGCAGCTCTTCTTTAATCCTTTTACAGTCTGAAGAAGTTTGAGGAATGGTTGTTTTGGAAGAGTAGTAACCCAGGAGGAACAGGGTAAAAAGGCTAAGATATTTAAGGATTAGAGGAAAGTAGTATTATGGACTGACAAATCATTGACACTGTTCTGTGTTCTGTATGCGCATTATGTAATTGCTAAAACAACAAATCTAATGGTGGCCCGAGACACTGTGTATTATACATAAATAAAATGGGTCATCACAAGTTTTTTTTTATTGATGGTATTGGGTGGTGTAAACAAGCCTACACACTAGCATTGTTTGTGTATTTAAACAGCTATCAGCTTGTAAGGCAGGGAATCACAGATTACTTCTAGTTAATCACTCATGGCCTTGTGTTCCTGTGTCTTATGCAGACTATGACTGATGTGGTAGGCAACCCAGAAGAAGAGAGAAGAGCTGAGTTTTATTTCCAGCCATGGGCTCAGGAGGCAGTCTGTCGCTACTTTTACTCCAAGGTAAGCTTTCGTTTATGTACCTTGGTTCCCTGGTGTTGATTTAAATGTTTTTTTAGATCTGAGTTGAGCGGTATGACAAAATAGCCATGGTACATAAAAAATGTGACTCCTCAAATTTCTGCTTCATGTGCAGAATTTATCTCCTTTAACAACCACCAGAGTGGCTTTTGACATTGAATTGAATGTAATTACAAATGTGAACATTTTGACACGTGAAACCAGAACTTTCTATTTATTTAGTTTATGTATTTATAGTTTGAGGGGGGGCTTGGATTGAATGTAATTAAAAATTAAACCATTTCTATATTATAAATGGGCTATTCCATTACTTTTCATCTCTCGATTGTTATATTATCATGTAAGCTTAAAAAGCTAAAAACTGAATATAAGACCGTATACAGCTCTCAATGTCTCTGAAATGCTGTTTGCGAATAAATTGACCATAACAATTGAGAAAGGCGCTATATAAATTAAACGTAGTAGTATCATTATTATTATTATTAACAGTCCCATCCATGTCATCACTTGCCAATTACCCTGAAAGGTTTTTTTATACTTTTAAATATCATTCTAGTAATGCACACCCTCAACCCACCTCCTACCAGTCTCTTATTTCATGCATTTCAATAGCTTGGCCTAAACCATAATTCATACCCATGTATTTAAGGGTTTTTAGCACACTTTGTTTTATTTTCAGGTCCAGCAGAGGAGACAGGAGCTGGAGCAGGCTCTGGGAATCAGGAACACATAAGCAGAAATGGACAGGGAGAACAGAAGAGACTTTTGGGGTAGTGGAGTTGAACTCATCTCGTCTTTGGTTCCTAATCAATGACACTAAGCTACGTTTCTTTCCTGGTGGTAAGATGAGCATCAGGCTGAACAGGAAGGCTGACCCTCGTAGTCTCTTCTGCTTATTGTCCTCATAACCTATAGATGTTTGGGTCAAAATGGCTGCTTCTCCCTCCTAAACATCCAGAGCTCATCCCAAACATTGTAGAAGGACAAGATCTTGCAACCTTGTAGCTATAAAGGAAGTAGGTTTATTGACCTTTTGACTGGGTGCATGTACAAACAAGCGAGGACGATACGGCAAAAATGTCACTACACTTATACATGGCACTGGACAGCATGGGTAGAGTTTTGTATAGCTACACAAAACTTCCATAAATTGAGAAAATTGTCTATATATTACACATTTAGCGATTGGCTGGAAGAATAAGCTGTCCAATCACAATACAGGCCAGTTGGAAAAAAAATCTGGTGGAAGTATGAACCCTAAACCCTTTGTCTCCCAGTTTATTATTCCCTGTTAGGGTGTAGCTACCAGTTTGGCTGAAATCAATCAGACGTCAACAAGTGTCTGTCTCTCTGTCTCCCCCGAGCATAGCATTGATATACATATAATACAGTTGAGTTCTACTGTAGGTCAAGCTTTTCTGGAGAAAGAAAAGGGTCATAATCCTGAGAAGAAAAAAAAAAACAACAAACAAACCCTTTTTATTGATTGTTTTCTAGACAATTCAGATAGAACTGTCCAAGCAGTTGGTGGTGGTTGTTGGTTTTTTTTTCCCTATTCTTGTTTGCTTTTTCTCTTCCTTGAGCATAGTTTAGATATGTATAGTAGAATTATTGGTTCTACTGTAGATCAGACAGCTGTTGTGGAGAACAAAAAGGGTCATGTTCCTGAAAAACACTGCTCTTCATTTTTATTGACCATCTGCGAGACGGTTCAGCCTGCTGTCCAAGCAGGTGGAGGGGTTGTGTTTTGTTTGTGTGTTGTTGTGTAGTGGCACCCACAGGTCACAGCTGATTCTGAATATGGTGTAATTTTTGATATTTAGTTCATTGTTGGGTTCTACTGCAAATGAACTTGTAAGACGGCTGTTATGGCGAACGAAAGGGGTCATATCCTGCAAAAACACACAGGCCTTTTTATGTTATCTGCTATACAGTTTAGACATTACTGTCCTTGCAACCAGAAGTTGAGACTCAATGTAGTCCTGTAGCTTTCTAACCGTGCCATCTCCGATTTTACATATAGTACTCTTGGAGATCAGAGATTCTTGCGTGGTTATTTCTTTGCGTATCGTCCTTCCTTATGATGTTCTGACAGAACTGGTGATGCAAACCAGTGAGTCATTCAGACGCTCCTGGACCCTACATAAGGTTTAAAGAATGGTCCTGTTCTAGTATCACACACATGACGTGGGAGTTTAAGCCTGAATTCCTGACTGACATTAACTTGTTGTTATCTTATACCAAGGTGTTTGATGTGAAGGTTGTGGGGCCATTGTGGGTTTTTTTGTTCTTTTTTTGCATATACTAGCTAATTGTCTTGGATATTTTTTATCAAACTGATTATACTGTATAAGATTAGTTAGGTTTAGATCAATATTAAGTAGATTAGTACCTCAGCTCTACAAAGCGTAACTAGGCATTAAAGATTTCACGACTCAACGCTCTTTTCTCCACTGATACACACTCCCTTTATGAAGGACACACACTAAGCGCTATGACTGCAGCCACTAACGATCTGTAATCAAGGTTTGACTAATTCTTTATCTGAAGAAAGTTACATACTTTGGGGGATGGGGTTTAAATGGTCAGCATTGTGTGCATCACTTTTTTTTTTTTTCTTTTTTCTTTTTCTTCCCCCCCAAAAAATTGAGCGATGTGCTATTTTTCCTTTAAAGGACCAAACTTGTTTTATTGTGCCACCCTTATAATAAAGTTCACCTTATATTAACGTATGGGCTTCTTCTGTATCGTGTCATAAAACAGTATAGTAAATTCTTTGTTCACCATTAGATTACATATAAAATTGTTTTAGCAATGCCATAATGACTATACTTTTCTCAGTTTCATTATTAGAATACAACCACAAAGTACAGGAAATGGGTATGCAGTATTAAACTGAAACGGCTTCCATTCACCACAGTGGGGAGTGTCTAGTGGCTTGCAACCACACCGCTCGGAGAACGCCTGATCTCGTCAGCTCTCGGGCCTGGTCAGTACCTGGATGGGAGACTGCCTCGTAATACCAGGTGGTTCCTGGAATGACTCTGTGTATTGGGCAATATATTTGCCGATATGCATATCTTTTACATTATTTTAACTGTTATTGTTTATGTAATTTTACTATTAATGCAATCGTAACTGTTTGAGTTATCTAGGCCACCCAAAGAGGACCGGTCCCTTTTTGAGCCTTGGTCCTCCCAAGGTTTTTCGGGGAGATTTTCCTTTCCACTGTGGTCCTTTTAAGATCATTTAATGTTGTTATGCTGCTCTTGGACAATGCTTCATTGTAAAAAGCGCTATAGAAATAAATGACTTGACTCTTTAGTGATCTCCCCTTACACTTGAGCAACAGCAGCATCTGGCAGCTTCTTCAGGGTGTCGTGTTGAGCCATCTACAGTCTGATGAAACTTGATCAGCAATGATGAGTTCATGGTGAAAAACCTAAGATGTACTAAAGCTTACAACGATTGGAATAAAGATCAGTGAATAGTATTATGCAGTTATGAATAAAATTTTGAAATTTTTGTGATGAAGCATCAACGTGTTCTATATACCATTGGTAAAACAACAAATCTAATGGTGTCCCTAGGCACAGTACTATACTTTAAAATGTTTTGGCATTCTTGGGTGTGTGGGGGCCCACTTGTCCAGTTTGACATGCTTCTGTTTACCCCATGAATATAACACTTACTACTCAATCGCAATAACTGAGTTTGCATCTCTTTAGTTTGATTAAACAACTTTATTTGAATTTTCATTTGCCTTTTTGATGATCTTGTTTAATTAAATAAATTCAAATGCTTATTTTTTAATTGCTTTATATTCATTTTAAAATGTCCCTTAATTTGTGTGAGCAGTCTGTATCTCAGACACAACTGGAATCATTAAAGTAATGGTGTAAGATTGCCCAATCTGGCAGCCTACTGTAAGTTAAAACGGGCTCTTTAGTGGTTGCCAGATTTCAATCTATGTTCTGAACAATAAATGTGTTGGAAGCAACACAGTGCAATCTGGCAACCCTGTGTGTGTGTGTGTGTGTGTGTGTGTGTGTGTGTGTGTGTGTGTGTGTATATAAATACGCTGTGCAGCCTCTGGTTCTTGCGGGTCACATTCAACGTAAAGGCAGGTCCAGCAGAAAGACTTCAAACTCCTCTGTTAAAGAATGGCACCTAAAAAGGTCTGCATTATCGGCTCTGGAAACTGGTACGTACCTGTGTGTGTGTGTGTTACTGTATTAATAATTATTGTAGTACTGCATGTTTTGTACATGCAGCTCAATTCTTCTGTAACTACTGGTAACTGATCCATGCACATGCGCACTCGAAATATCATTTAACGGCACCTTATTTACTCGTGTTTGACAATGGAATTTATAGCAGCGCTAAATATGGACGTGTTAAATCAAATATTTAAAATTCAAAAGCGTATTCTCGTTCCTTTAATCTGCAAACCTAACCCTGTTATTAAAGGGGAATGATGGATGTATCGAGAGTGAATCGGTTCTTCACGAACGACTCCCAATGAGTCGTATCGGTTTACCAAAAATGAGCCGACTTCTTTTTTTTGTCTTATTATTGGATACTGACAGCGTTTTCTTGTTTTGTACGTGCAAGCAAATAATGTTTGTAGACTAATTAATCGATTATTTAAAAAAAAAAAAAAAAGCTTTTACCACACGCTGAGTGACAGCAGGTTTTCTAGCTCTGCTAAGGACTGCCTTAACCAGTCTATGGTTATGGTGGTTAACCAGTAAACCCATGCCAGTATTAACCAATGTAGACCAGCTAAATATCTCCTGTTCTTAGGTTAGAAATGTATGATTGATTAGAATTTGGTTAGAAGCTATGTTTGATTATAATAATTAACAGAATATTTGAAGTCTTCACATATCGAACCAGAACATACTGGAATTATTGTGCAATAATACTGATGATACCTTGCTAAGAGAAATGTATTGATGGATCATTATTGATGCGTTGGTGGTGCAGAGGTCTAATATGCTAATCCACCTTCGCACGGACCTGACCTGGAATCCAAGCGGTGCCTTCCGACCAGGTCGGTCATCACATGCGGGCATAATTATAATAATAAAATAAGCAGGTCTTAAATCTTTTCATGACCCTAACTGGTACTACTTTAAGGTAACCTCTTGTGTATTAATGCTGTCACTGCTATGCTAATCTATCCTGAAGACTCTACACTTTCCCCCTGTGATAATGATTTAAAATACCAGGGATTTGTCCCCAGAAATGGAAGGCCGTTTTCCCTTGTCACTGTTTTCTCACTGATGTTTGTTCAGTTTGGGTTTGTGGCTTCGATAATAGAAGATGGTAGAAGTTGAATGTACAAATTGCTATGGATATAGATCTGACTGATACACTGCTCACAAAAATTAGGGGATATTTTGTTATGGGATATTCCATTTTGAAGGTATGCCCTAATATTTTGAGCAGTATATATTTGGCAAATAATAATACTGCTCACATAAATAAGAGGATCCCACAAGAACTGCTGGATAATCTGATCCTGTCCATGCCCCATCACTGGCAGTGTGTTTTGACACTCTTGGGTGACCATACACCCTACTAAATGGCCAATATGGGGGCACTCTCATCCAGTTTAACATGCTTCTGTTCACTCCATGAATATATCACTAGCTGAAAACACCAATTTTGTCTAGGCTAGTATGTGTGTGTGTGTGTGTGTGTATATATATATATATATATATATATATATATATATATATGTATATGTATATGTATAAAACACAACCAGAATTGTATCATGCTTTTTTGTCCTGCTTGTTGAAGTGTCTTCAAATCTTCTGCCATTAATGATTAACTGTTTGGAACAACATTCCCTGATAACGACATTGCTAATGGGTGGTCTGGTCATGGGACAATGTCTGCATATGTCTTTGGAAAGCGCAGCAGATTGTATAGTTCATGCTCCTGGTGTGTGGTTGGTTAAAAGTTGTGTTTGATCATCTCGCCTGTAGATCAATGATGTGCCATTTCAAAAGCTGTTGCTGTTTACATAGAGCAGACATTGCACCCCCTGTCTTATGACGAACGAGTGAAGCGCCACAAAATCTGCAGGGCAAGACCAGTCAACGTCTCGTCACCAATATATTATAGTAACATTGTTTAAATATAACATAACATAATAAATTATAAGATAACATTCTTTTAATTGTCCCACAATGGAAAGGGATATCAGTGCACAAAAAGAGAATAAATGATAAAGAAATGAATAATAGACATTGTACTTAAGTGTGTGTGTACTAATATACAGAAATAGTTATTACTTTTATAGTTATTAAAAATAAGGAATAAGGAACCTGGTAGGAATTTTCCTCTGCTGGACCCAGCCGGGAAGCATCACTGGGACTCAAGTTCTTTATTTTAACTGCTAAATTGCTCATATCTAGACATGGCTAATGTAATTAATGCTGTGAATCTTCATATTTAACCCAAACAAAAGTTATTATCGAGTCTTTGAAACACTGTCACTGCATTTTCACTGCACGACTTAATTTAAAACTACACCCTCAAAGCATAAGTAATCTATTAAATAGCCTTTTAATATCACAGAAATTGTATTCACCGTTCCAGGGACAAGGATAAACCTCGAGTCTGATTAATAAATAGTGTCAAGTGAATACAAGAATGCATGATGCTGAACATTAAAAAGTGCTTAGCAAGAGCTCCTCCAAAAGCATAAATCGTGGGACGCATAGTAAGTGTCTACAAAAAGAAAAGGACGCGTCATTTTAGAAACGCGCACCCTCGTGCTTTTTGTAACGCGTCAAGTATGAATCTATGGTCCCAATTTGCTCTTCATTAGGTTCTTGACTAGAACTGACTGAATTATAAAAGCTAAATATTTCAAAATGAAATGTTCCCTAAGGAAATATCCCCTAATTCTTGTAAGCAGTATGCATAGGAAAATAGATCAATAAAGAATCATAAAAGCTAAAGTAATGACTTTTGAAAATGTGGTGAGGAAAACGTACAGATTTGTCTTTTTGAAATAAAAAGACAAAAAACTCTTTTTGGAGTAAAAGTATTAGAAGTAAAAGTATCATGTCAAGTAAATAAGTAAAGCACATTGTTAGAGATATGCATATGGTTAATTGGTCTCTCTAAATTACGAGTGTGACTGACTAGTGTCATTGACCTTGCTCCTCTCATGAACATAACCGAAATGCCTATCTTTAGAACCTGTGAGGAGACTTTGGCAGAGACGGAGCATGCACACTCCACAAACAGGGAGAAGAGAATCCCTTGTGTTTGTAGGATTTCAGGACTTTATTTCACTTATTTGTTCATTGATGCTCACTGAAAGTTTATTCCCTTTTTGTTAAAAAATCATCAAATCATGCACTGACTGTGGTAAATGTAGTGTAGCCTAACCACAGGTGCCCAAACTTTTGCATACGACTTGGTCACTTGACTGTTAGTGTGTATTAATAACAAACTGGACTGTAGGCCTTTAGTTCTTCAGCAATCTTCTAGACTAGCCTGTGTAACTTTAAAATAATGAGTGCTTAATCAAAAACTTTTTAAGACAACTACATTGTAAAAAAAAAACAAATTAAAAGTATAAAGCAACAGTCACCTACTATTTTTATAGTTCTGATTATACTTGTTTGACATATTAAAAAACACGTTATCCCTTTTTTACTCTTAAAATGATCTGCCCCAAATATTTGTTTTAAAGCCTACACAGCATTACACAATGAGATATGTCACTGTCAAACCAAAAGAATCGAATCATCTTGATTCAGTTGAACTGAATGTTTCTAAAGAGTCGATTCAGGTAAATGAGTCATGACGAGAAGATCTACAGGGTTTGCTCACTAATGCAGTGAATAGAAGTCAGTGGCATGTTGTTCTCAGTAAATAATTGATTCACACACACTGACTGAACGTAGTACATTGTGTTGGTTTATCTTCAGGCGTTCTGCTTTGAAACGTGGCTCTTATAGATCACTGAGATGGCGTTTCCAAATCTGCTGCTGTTTATATAGAGCCAACGTCGAACCTGTGTTCTTCGGTTTCAACTCTAACAGTGGATTTACACTGAAGTCTAAAACCTTTCTTACAGCTTTGTATTAGATTAGATATTGGATATTTCTGATTAACCAACAATATAGATAGATGGCTGGGACAGGTGGATGGTGGACAGAGAGGTGGATTTACAGATGAGAGGATGGACAAAGAGAAAGACAGTTTGATAGATGGATGCATGCATATACTGTACACTGCTCACTATAATTGGGGGATATTTTATTAATTTTTGTGAGCAGTATAGAAACCTGGATGGCTAGGTGGGTGGAGGGATAAATACACTGTTCCCAAAAATTGGGGGTTATTTCATTTTGATATTCCAAAATGATATATCCCCAATGAAATATTTCCCCTAATTAATGTGAGCAGTGTCGGTTAGATGAATGGCTGGCCAATTAATTGACAATTGGAGAGCCAAATGGTCACATGGACCAGTATACAGATGGAGAAATGGATGGATATATGGATGAGTGAACAGGCAGACAGATGGGCGGATGGATGGAGGGATGGCCAAATTAATACATGGACAGATGGCCTGGCAGATCATTGCATAGGGTATAGAAACGGATGGATGGATGGATGGATGGCTGGGTGAACAGAAATACAGAGAAAGATGGACTGAAAGGTGGATGAATGGGTTGACTGATGAGCAGCCAAATAGATGAATGGACAAGCAGACAGATGGAGAAATAGACGGGTTGGTTGAAGGATGGGCGAAAAGATATAGATATAAATATGGACTGGCAGATGGATGGATGTTTGGTGTGACAGATGGTTAGGTAAATAAATGAATGGACTACCAGATAAATAGGTTGGGTGGATGGCTTTCCAAACAAATATTTGGACATATGGTCTGACCAGATTATTATCTAGGGAAAAGAAACTGACGGATGGATGGATGGATGGATGGATGGATGGATGGGCGAACAGACAGGAATACGGACAGGCACATGGGCTGATTGACAGATGAATAGCCAAAATAGATTATTGGACTGTCAGACAGACAGATGGATGGATGGATAGGTTAGATGGATTGCTGGTCAGATTAAAACAGATGGCCTGAAAGCTTACTGGGTTGGGCAGAGAAACTGACGAATTGATGGCTGGATGGATGTATGGACATTGAGATATTCAGATATTGAGATTTAATAGAAGAGTGGGCTTGTCATGGCTACAAAAACGGATGTTAGAACAGGCAGGGACAAAGATGCACTGGCACATAGATGGATAAATAGATGGATGAGCAAATATACAGACAGAAAGATGGACTGGCAGAGAGATATTCCCAACCCTGACATGTGCCAAGGACTGGCTTGCGGGTCTTTTTGCCCCACACACATTCTGAACACACACACACAAGCTCTTCAACATCATGAGTAGAAAGCAAATCCTGCATGATCTCCAAGGACGTGTCTCCACAGCCTGTAATGCTTACAATGTTCATTAAACTTTAGCTGAAAGTAATTAACAAGGCTGAGACTAAAGGGTTGTCAGGGTGCCACCCAATCAGCAAGAATCTCAGGAGAACCTGTAACGTGTGCAAGCGGACCTGCTCTCTGTTCACTGTGGAATGTGTATTGAAGTCTACATTTGTGAGTGTTTTATTGTATATATTCAAGCGAGCATTGACCTGATCACTTCATTTAAAAAATAGTTTTGGTCAGCCATAGCAGTGCGCTTCCCTTACCCCTCCAGTGTTGGTGCAGTCTGATGTGCTACTTAATATGAAGCTGTTTTACCTTTTAACACACACTGATAGTTTATCTTTGGGAATTGTAAATACATTGTCTCACTGTCACTGATTTGTTCAAGGTCAATAATTTGGTTATTTTCCTGATTACCAGTTTCCTGTTCATCCAGATTGCCAGATTGGTTGGTTATGAAGTTCCAATGCTTTTTAGACATTGAAAGAGAAGCTTTGTTTGTATACTATGAAGGAAACGCTGAGGCATTTCTTTCAGGTAAAAAAAAACAGCAGCCCACACTCAGGCAAGTTTGTGAATCTGGGCGTGGCTCAAAAATGATGTATTAAAAGCAGTTGGACCAACCTTCAGATCTTTTAACAGACATAATCTTGCCCATGTTAAGTATTGCATTTTTTTCAAGTGCTGTTTAAAAAGAATCTGTAAATACTGTGTTCAATTTGGGTCCCCTTTAAAAAAATACTACCCTGTATGTAGTCACGTGACTCCCCATCCATTTAGACACATGGATGCAACATGGAGGAGAGCTCAAACACAGGACGGCTTGTACGAATGAAAAATCCATCATTTGAACACAACTGTGAAGAAAAGCAAGTAACATGTAAACACTATGCAAAACACTTTTTTTAATCACTTGCAGCACAACCGTGTTACCAAATAAGAACAGCATGTGGCTCAAAAAAGAGAGACAGACAAGCACCTCCACAAAGCAGCAGTACACAATACGCTACACAAACACTACACAATATGAAAAGGATTCAACAAGAAGGGAAGAAATAATTAATGCCATATCCTACTACATCCAAGGATTTAATTGGCTGAAATATTCAATAAACAACCATAAATGACTCGTTTGTCTGTTTCCCTTTATATTTTTCATTTAAAAAGAATCCCAGTTTTAAGAGGTGAGAATATGTACAATACAAACCTTGTCTGTGAGCTATGAGGACAGAAAAACAGCACCAAAATAATACATTAATTAATTAATATATTTAATAATTAATTGTGATATTTATTTATCCATATTGCCCAGCACTACAGAGCGAGTCACCAGACACCCTTTTATTGCAGAAACAAAAGGTTAAATGAATCTGAATACCCCAGCAAGTAATGGGTGGATCATGGTCTCCATCTTGAAATCTGCTATATTGGATCAAGTTTTTTCCAATAGGTGGTCATGGAGCATATCAGATGAAAGCAGAACAGTCTCAGAAATCCATTGGTGCAATCAGATTTGCAATATCTCTTGTGGTCTAGAAGTTATCGACACAAAGTTCAAAACTTTTTGTTGATCACAGGTAACTGAAGATGAAATCGATGATTCTGACATCCGGGAAACGCAGCTGCCGTATCATAGCCACAGACTTTAAGAACCGACACCCAGAAAGATAGCCAATTTCACACAGCACTGTGACATCACTCATAACCAAATTCAGAGAAACCAAAACTGTGGACGACAAGAAACATAGTGATCGTCTGAAGAACCGCTACCCACCAACAAACCTCAACAACGGTTTAGAGAAAACTCCATGATGCAGCACGGGCCTGTCCTGTTACTTTTGACTCACCCTGTAGTTTATATAGTGTTACATCCCAACGCTGTGCAATAGACACTCAGAGACACGCAGGCATTAGAGAGAGTCATTTAGCTGTGCAGGTGTTTCAGAGATTTTAATACTGAATTCAGACAACATTAATGAATAATACAGACACTTTGCTACACATTTTATTTAATGAAATCATAGAGGAAGCCATGGCTTCCCGTGTAGTCCTACAGAAATCACCTGTGGTTTATTCCCTCACCCTGGAAAGTCCACGTTTATACATGTTACTTTTGTAACATAAGCTTTTTCTAAATAACTTAATCACAAATGTTTCATCAGTGTCACTGTGGTCTGTCACGTGGGACTGTGGTAGCCTAGCGTTTAAGGTACTAGCCTCTGGACCAGAAGGTCCAGGGTTCAAATCCCACCTCTGCCAAACTGCTACAGTTGGGCCCTTGAGCAAGACCCTTTACCCACAATTGCTTGGATAGTAAGACTGTATAACTTGTAAGTTGCTCTGGATAAGGGCGTCTGCTAAATGACATAAATGTAAATGTAAATGTGTCATCTAACTATAAACTGACCTCTCTGTTACACAGGGGCTCTGCCATTGCCAAGATTGTGGGCGCCAACACAGCCAAATATCCCACGTTTGAAGACACGGTAAACATGTGGGTGTTCGAGGAGATGGTGAACGGACGAAAGCTCACAGAAATCATTAACACCGAGCATGAGAACGTCAGATACCTTCCAGGACATAAGCTGCCCCCTAACGTGGTACGTTCCCTCTGCCTTATCTGACCTGGCTTCATGGTAAAGCAGGATACAGTCCAAGCTGCTCAGTGAGGCTTAGATGTTCTGCTCATAAATCTGAACATTCTGGCCAATAGAATTAGAGATTCAGACATGATTCATAATTTTTGAAACATGTAATGGCCAATTCTGATTTTCTTTCTGTCTTAAGAAATATAAATGGCAGCACACAGAAACATTTTTATTCAACTTTTCTTTTAACGGATATTTTGTTTCCTTGTTAAAGAAAGCTAGCACAGGCTGCTGGCTTGTTCCCGGATATGCGTTCTCTTTAGCTTTAGCTTTAGCTTTAACCACTTTGCTGTTGTTAGTTTTGGGAAAGTCAGCGTATTCAGCAAAGTGAAGCTGTTTTTAATGTCTTATTAAATTCATGTTTCGAATGTTTTCGTAGTTATTATTTTCACTATTTGCTATCCAGTTTCATGCTAAAGACATGGCTGTGCCTGAAATAGGTGCCTACATCCTCATTAGGATCTGTACTCTGGCTTTAGTACTGTGCTATTTAGGGAGACTATTTAGACTAAGTAGCAATAAAAACACAACCGAAACACAACCATATTCTCACCTGATCATCACGATGGGCCAATTCTGTTCTGCTGCTTGCGTCCGGTCACCCTGAAAAGTGTTGGTGCGTCTCTAAATATAACCTTTACCACTTAGCTGTGTACAGTACGAATAAGAGCTGTCAAATGGTTCAAATAGTTAGATTTTCGAGTTTTGTTTAATTTCGCATGCTTGTATTTGACAGTAAAGCTATTACATGTCACAGCCAAACTGAATGTATTTACTCCTCAGTAATAATTAAATACAACATGACAATTATTACAAATGTCACGTTTCAAAACTTAAGATGCTCAAAAAGCGGCCCAGAATGAAGAATCACCCTTAAACTTCTTTTCTGTTTGGAACATGAACAAAGTAGATTTATATGCTTTTGATTCTTCAAAATCCATAAAGCCATTGCGTGTTGTACAGGTTGCCATTCCGGATGTATTGGAAGCCGTGAAAGGAGCAGACATTCTCATCTTCGTGATCCCGCATCAGTTCGTAAAGAGGACCTGTGACACGATTAAAGGACACATCAAATCAGACGCAGTCGGGATGTCCCTCATCAAGGCCGGTTTCCCAAATATCACGTCAGGTTTTTATAGCTGCTGTTGTGTAACTGTATATTATCGAATGCCTAAAGTCATGCAGAGCAGCCGAGGGGTGACTTTATTGAGCCAGTCAAATGTTCCTTGTTTTGAAAACAGACAACAGGTGCCTGTTTCCATTATTTGTTAGGGAGATGAGGGACCTACTGTCAGTGATGTGAAAGGGGATATTCTGATTGGGCCTCTTTTTATATAATATAAGCCATGGCATAAAATTAAACTTCAAATTACTAATAGAATGGAGGACGAGTAAAGGGTGAAGGTACGCTGCAAAAAACCTTCATGCTGACATGACAGGGTGTTCAGGGTGTTGCCCTGCCCTTCAAATTCCCCAGTTCTCACTCTGCTCAAGCATCTGTGAAATGTGCTGGACAAACAAGTCTGGCAATTTATAGTGCATAAAGGACTATTGGTTCCAAATACTACATGAGACCTGAGGAGGTCTTGTGGAGTCCATGATTCGGGTCAGAGCCTTGGCAGCACCAGAGGGACCTATGGAATATTGGGCAGCTGGTTTTAACGTAATGGCTGATCAGTTTTTGTGAATGGGGAATAGGAGTCACTGTGGGGACCAACATGCTCAAAAGCATAGAAAGAGCTTAATCGTTTTATCTTAAGGGGACGTTTTAACTGTGTTAAGAACTAAGATAATTTTTCTTTCTTTCTTTCCTTTTTACAAAAAAAAAAATAAAAAATAGGAAAGCCAAAGAGCTGAAAAGTTTGATTTTGATTAATGAGATAACATTAATTAGATACAGCAATCATTATATGGAAAGTCCCCATAAAGACATGTACAAAGACTGTGTGTGTGACATGTGTTCTCACTGCAGGGTGTAGACGAGGGTCCAGATGGCCTGAAGCTCATTTCTGATGTCATTAAAGAGAAACTGGGAATCACGATGTCCGTTTTAATGGGAGCAAACCTGGCCAACGAGGTAGCAGAGGGCAAGTTCTGTGAAACCACCATCGGTAAGAGAACCGTAAATGTACCACCTTGTGCAAAAGTTTGGGCACTCCTGGTTAAATTGGTTTAGAACACAACTTCTTCTTTAGAAACCAACGTAAAGTTACATCCATTTAAAAACCTTTTAGAAAGAATGAAGCATAGGGTCTGGCAGCGTTTTCCACTACGTAGAAAATTAGAAAAAATGTCTTTACAAATTACAGTGTTACCTTGTTTCTCATCGTTAATTCACATAATTCAAGTAATTGGGTCTGTTCCAGTCCCCCAGAAAATCCACACTGTATAAGGCATTATATGGATTTATGGAAATTTTCATGTAAATCCATCATAAGTTAAATGTATTATAACGAATGGGTTTCATATACAAGGTTAGTCAAAAGTCACAGGACACACTTTTATTTCAGAAACAAAAGGGAAAATTACATAACTGATTACCCCAACAAGTAATGGGTGAGAGGGCCTGTCTTTTAGGCTATTTCTGATTCAAATTCCCAATACCTCTTGTGGTTCAAAAGTTATTTACACAGAAAGTTCAAAACTGAAGATGTAATTGCCATTTTGTTGGCTAGCAACAGAATTCAACAACTGACACCCAGAAAGATCACCAATTTCACACAGCACTGTTACATCCCTCATAACCAAATTCAGAAAAAACCGTGACGGTGCACAACAAGAAACGCAGTGATTGTCTGAAGAACCGCTACCGACAAACAAACCTCAACAACGAGGTGTCCTTTGACTTTTGACTCACCCTGTAGCCTACACGGCATCATAGTGGAACCTCTTACACATGAACATTTACAGTAGCCCACAGTTGCATCAACACAAAGCATATTTATAATAAAGGGTTGAAAAATATCATGTAATTTAGAGTGTTTTAGATTCAAAGGGAAAAATAAAGCAAAACACTTACTCTATTGGTGTAGTTAGGGTGTTAGTGTGTGAATGGGTTTTTAGGGTTGTAGCCGGCTCTCCCGTGATCCTGACCAGGGCAAAAAGATAAGACAATGAATGAATAAGCAGTTAACCCAGCGGAGATCTTCACTGAGTGAGCGAATTTGTGAATCTGAATCACTGTGTACTGAATCGTAAATTATGAATTGTGAATCTAGATTCAGCTGAAACGAGGCGTGCAGTTCAAATGTATTTCTAGAAAATTATCTAGTCAAAATGTGTCATGAACCAAATTCGGCAAGCTCTGAGGTGATCGAGCACCGAAGTACCACCGTATCAATGCCACTTGGACATCGTCAGAATTTATTGTGCTTTATTTTGATTATATTTATAAGTATGTTTATAGTCCTGGCCGATATGTGACCTTATGACTTAATCCATGCAGGCTGTAAAAGTAAAGAACATGGGCCACTGCTGAAGGAACTCATGCAAACCTCCAACTTCAGGGTTACTGTGGTGGAGGAGGCGGATGTCGTTGAGATCTGTGGGGCTTTAAAGGTAATTAAAGCAGGCATTTTTTAGAACCATCAGTACACATGGAGTGATTTATGTGAAAATTCAAGCTTATAATTCAGTTTAAATGTTTACACGGTAAAAAACTGGTGGAATTTCATGTAGCGTGTCAGCGCGTTATGTACAGTGTTAATTTTGACATCAAATTTTGATTTAGTTTTAGTCTTAGTCTTGTGACTAAAATGTCATTTAGTTTTATTCATAATTTAGTTATCTGAATTGTTTTTAGTTTTAGTCTAGTTTTAGTCGACTAATTATCATAAGAATATAGTCGAC
>JAUZSU010118228.1:0-18895 GCA_034780255.1 Parotocinclus maculicauda
TGAATTCATTCAAGCCCTACGATGTTACCCAAACGTTCTGCAAGTTCTACCGCTAAAATAGTGTAGAAATACTTAAAAAAATATAGCGTCCCTACTTCGTGGGTTTTCGTTTATGGTCCTGGAACGTAACCCCCATGATAAACGAGGGAACACTGTGTACCCTTATATCTCACTGTACCACTGTTATCTGTATTATTTAGAAGATGAGGAAGCAGAGGGCAGTTATCACACTGATGAAGGTCACACCATCAAAGCACCATCATCCAGAGACCCCGCAACCAACTCCATCTTAAAAGACCCTTCCCCCTCTTCTGTGGTGAAGCTGGAAGTCAGTCAAAAGGCCAGGAATAAAAGAGAACGACAAGAGCTATACGGTAAGCCTTGTAAAAGCCTGCGTATTCGCTACCAGTCCACCTGCTCATGGTTTCATCTGCGTTAACTCTCTGATCAATTTGTGCAGGATCCCAGTTACGTACTAATACTGACGGCGAGGTAAAGGTGAAAAAGAAGTCTCCGGTCGGAGCAGCAAAACCCCTAGGGCTGAGGAGGAGGCCAGGCCGTCCCAGACTGCAGGAGAAACTGTGGGCGGGACACTATCGCAAACCTACAGGCCTCCTGTCGTTCTCCACCACCAGCGAGAGACTGAGGAGAGCCACCCGCAAGAGCTCTATGCTCAGGGGAGCACTTAGCAAGGTTGGCATGGAGTTCATTTATGATGGTTGCACAATTCTGAGTCATAACAATAGCAGTGGTGTCAAACTGAGTTACGGCCAGATTGATGTTTTGTGTGTACTCAATGGGGTCATAAACATTAAGTCTACAATCCTTTTATTTATTTAACATTATTATAAGCAGCAGCATTATATGGCCTGTGGGCCATGAGTTTGACACTTGTGTTCTGCAGCGTGACATTGCGTTTACTTGTCCTGTAATTGTAATTATAAGCTGAAAGACCTACTTTCCCCATGGGTAAAAAATAGTTGCAGAGTGCCTGACCACACTGTCTGGCAATACGTTGTTTTGACCAAGCATTAATCAGTCATCATGTTTAGTGACTCAGTTGTGGGTCTCTTAAATTCACATGACAAACAAATCAACGATGAATATAAGGTGGAGGAAAAGACATACTTGGTCATGTGGAGTTGATTTGGAGCTTAGTGACGTTCATAGGACGCCCCTTCTCCGACAATAATGTGTATGGGGCTGCTGTTCGACCACAAAGTACAGCAATTCCGAGATAATTTTTTAATATGTTACAGAACCCCAGAAAACCCATTAGGGCATTTAGGCAATAAGGCATTATATATAGATTATATAAAGTAAAATGTTACTTCTCTTACCACTCTCATATCCTCGTGCCGAAAATATGTTGAGTGCCAAGACAATTAGTCAAAATTCAGCGACGAGAACTTTGATGTTGGGAAGTGGTCGAGTGCAGAGGTATGACTATGATTGGCTACACAACTTCAAAAATGGGACTAATAGTCACAAATACATATTTGTGCAGAAAAAGTCTGTCCTCAGCTGTCTTCATTCGGTTTCCATAGTGATAAATCAGACTGGAATCTGACAGATCAGGAATTTAGGGATGGCAAGACTATGACTCTGTCTGTAAATAATACAGTACAGTGTTCCCTCGCCACTTCGCGGTTCAACCTTGGCGGCCTCGGTGCATCGTGGGTTTTCAAAAAATATAAATCGCGGATTTTCTAAGTTTTACGGCTAAAATAGTGTGTAAATACTTAACTAAACATAGCGTCCCTACTTCGCGAATTTTCGTTTATCGGGGGTGGTCCTGGAACGTAACTCCCGCCATAAACAAGGGAACACTGTATAAACTATGTATATGACTGGTGTGGTTTGTTCCGCTGTGACTGTGACAGTGGTATCACGTGACAGCAAACCCAACCCAGAACTCCAAACCTCGTAAAACTGGCAAGTCAAAAGCCTTGTACTTGCTCGCGCTGTCCTCCACATGCAAAACCTTTGGTCTATTCCCTGTTCTAGACCTTCTAGATAAGTCACTTCTTTGCACCCTCAGTCTCTTCTCTTGGTCTCACTGACACCAGAGCCTTTTGTTCTATCCTGGGGAACATGATCATCATCAATCACCTTGCCAGAGGCCATATTCAGACCGGAAAGCTTATCCCAGTATCAGTGCCTGATCTTTGTAATGCCTTTATGGCTGAATGGACGTGCCTCACTGCAGTCCTGACCCAAAATGTAGAGTGAAGCATTCCCAAAAGAGTGCAGCCAGCAGTGTGTGAGGGTGGCAAGGCCATATTAATGCATATATTATTCACTGAATGGGACCTGGATCTGTGTTTGATCTTTCTTTGTGTATTGCTACAGAAGAAAAGCTGCTGGTCGTCAGTTGCACAGTCTCCTCAGAACGATGACTGCAAGCGCAGGACCAGATTTAGACAGGTAAGAAACAAATATTTCCAACTAGATGTTTGCAGAGGAAGAAGGTCTGATAAGTGTCTATCCACAGCCTGATCTATAGTAGTAGGAGTAGTAGTAGTGTCTGGGTTTCCTTTAACAAACAGAATTTATTCCTAATCATACTTTATAAAAGCAGCCCAGCAAACTGTGACATTTTATAACTAAAGACCTAGGACTGCTTTGTGTGCACCATGAAGCTAAAGCACACAGGGGTGAGTGTATCTAGGCACTGTTATTCATTGTGTATATCGTTGTCGCTATAGTCAAAAGGCCGTGCAGTCAGTCGCCTACTGGAGAGCTTCGCAGCAGACGACGGTTTTCGACTGGGTGAGGACAGCAGCTTCTCCGAAGAGGATGAGGAGCATAAAACCAGAAAGCCACCAGGTAATTTGTTTGTGCAATGGTTTTATCTCATTAGACCATAGTCAGAGTCTTTGGTTCAAATGGATAATACTCGAAAAAGCATGCAAACCAAATGTCTGAGACCACTGGTGATTTTTTTCGTACATAATTTGTCATTGTTTGTTTCTATTTTTCTACCTCCAGCTCCTCCCAATTGTGTCCTGACCAAAGAGCTGCTAAAGGATGAACTTAAAGTACTAATCAGCAAAGAAGACGAGCTACTGTACGCCGCCCGAGTGAGAACACTGGATCTTTCCGACATGTTAGTATACCTACCAATAACATTAAGTAGCATGCTTGTTTGGTTTACTTAATGCCGCTATCTGCATCAGTTACATCACGAGGTCAGATGAGAACTAGTTATATATACCCACTTAAGTCAGTGCCAATTTAGAGTAATCAATTAACCTAACACACATGCCTTTGGACTGTGGGAGAAAACAAGTAAACCCATGCAGACACGGGGAGAACATGCAGACTCCACACAGAAAGGACCCAGGCCGTTGGTATTGAACCAGAAGTTTCTTGCTGTGAGGCGGCAGTGCTACCCACCGAGCCACCCGCTAAATAACATGTAAGCTGCCTTTTCTGGATTTTGCATGTTCTCCCTGAGTGATGAATCGTTCTCAGTGACACTGATGTGGTACTTGAATTAGACCCAGAAGTTCTACTGAAGGTCATAAACACATCAGTGTTAGTGCTGGACTGAAAATAGTCCAACCAAAAATGTCCATCCACCAGCATCCTGTAGGCATCAACCTGTGAGCACTGCTGAAAGATTGGAGGATGTTTGAACTGATGGGTGGAGGATGAACATAAATTGCACAACAACTACAGAGCTTCTGACTCTGACTTTGCATTTACAAAATGAAGCGATATGGTAGATAAGTCTAATATCGTGCACTATAAGTGACCTATCTGCTATCTGTTTTATTGCTGTAAAGTATGGGGTATTTCAGTACCCCACCTACCATTCTACCACAGTCTGAATCCTTGATCTGTTAAAATAAATTATTACATATGAGTTAAGGGCGTTCCTACACCCCAAATGATGATGTTTAAACGCTTAAAGACTGCTTAAAGAAGTCTTAAGTTACTGGCTCCAGGTCAGCTTATAAGAACAGCAGGGTCAAGTCCCAGAAATGGAGCAGGATGTGGGAAGTCAAGCGTTACACCCGCAGCCGAAAATAACTCCCCTGTACTCTCCCCAACCTTCTCTCCCACTGTTTCTATCTCCCTATCTTGCTCTCTCAGCTACAATATTGTTATCGATGGAGAGAGAGGAAACCGTCCGAGAATCTACTCCCTGGAGCAGCTCTTGAAGGAAGCGGTGAGTTCTTGTTCGGATTGTGGTGTGAGCTTGCCCACTCTTGAAGCTTTAGCCTCTCAGGGATATCCTCTTACACACGTATGCACACATGCTCACACCCTTTTTCTCCATAGCGATCACTCACACAACACCCCTCCCATACTCTCTGCTATCAGCACATCCTGGAGAATTTCTCCTATCAGAACCCCACAGCCCTATCATCTTCCACAAAGCTGTCTGCCTGATCCCATTTCTGTTCTGAACCCCCTTCTCTTGGGGTCTGACCCTAATCAGCACCAGGGTCCCAGAGAAGCTCTTTTTCTACTCACACCTCCTCATTAAGTGCAATATCCGTTAGTCTAATGAACGCCTTCCTCTGCCTCCCCTCAACCTAATGACTGTTAAGAAACTGTTATAGCAAGTCCAGTCTCTTTAGAGCCTGGTTTCCATTATACAGCACTTTCCTTAGTACCACATCCTCTGGAACTAGCACTCAAAACCCGCAGCTCACAGCTCATCTTTATTTGAGGAGTGGCACCCAACTACCCGCCATCCCCCACTGGACCCTGTTTGAAATCTCGGTCTTTTCAGTAGATACATCTGAGCCACCGCTGACCTGTAGTGCCACATGGCAGGGCTTTTTTCGTGTTTGTTATGTGTTCGGTGCTGAACGTAGTATGGTATTGTGTTAGCATTAGAGTTGATCTAAGCATTAAACGAAACGACCTTTCATTACACATTGTAAACATCAGCACGTTCTTGGCTTGTGCTCATTTTTAACTCTCCATTTTGTGTTTCCTTGTTCCTGTGTTTGAAAGCACGTGGGCTGTTGATGGACAGCACTGGTGTTTGCTAACTGTTACTCTGGATATTTACAACATCCCGGTTATGCACCAGTGGCAAACTCACATTCTTTGAAATTGTTCCGAACTCTAGATCTACCTACAACCCAAAATCTTGAAGTTGAAATGGTGTGAAAAATGCAAATAATGAAAAACAAAAGAGTTTTTCTTACATTTGCGTTGAATTACATTTCATTGCAAACAGTATGAACCGAAAATATTTGATGCGTTTCTTGTCAACTTTATTTAATTTATTAATAAGGATCGATTCCTGCCTTTCAGACCTGTAGTACATTCTAAAAAAAGGTTGGGATTTCAAACAATTGATTTGGTACAAGGCTGAGTAAGTAAACAGTGGACAGAGGGTATACTTGTTTGATAACAAATGCAACAAACTTAAAACAATGTTCCTTAAAGATATATACTTGAGTTCTACCTTTTTTGGACTATTGATGGTTCTTGATGCCTGTGTTGTCTGAGAGATCGGAGATCTGAACGTCCTCCAGATTTCCTTTATGATATTATTCGCTATATCATGTAGAGAAATAAGCAAATCCTTTCTAATGTTTCTTTGAGGATCATTCATTTTCACTCCAATAATTTTCTCATGCATTTCTCAACTGGAGATCCTCCGCCCCCTCTTTGCTCCTCAAAGACTCAGTTGACTGATATCAACTGTTTGACTGTTTCACATCATTATTTAGCATTTCGTAAAACCCTAAATTGTCCTGTCCTAACCTTTATTGGAGTGTCTTGCAGGATTTGAATGCAGAAACTGATGTTTATTAACAAGGTAAATGAAGTTGACCAGAAAAAAATATGAAATTAAATATCTTGGGTTCATACTGTCAGCAATGACATAAAAATCACGTAAAAATAAGGAACACAGTTTTTTATTTCATTTGCATTTTCATAACTGTTCTTTTTCTGAACTTCTATTTACAGAATTAAACATAATACAGATTACACACAATGAAGATTTGGTTTATAATGGACACATAGTATTTTTTTACCGCATAATGAATATTAAATACAGATTTAAACTATCCCAAGCAAAGCATTTGGGTTCATGTATGCTGCATCTAGCAGAGAGATGCCAAGATGTGTTTAATGCCCCTTTAAAACTTTCTCACACCAAGTCCTACAGATCCATGCACACATGCTTTCTCACACACTCTTCAACAACAATTGCCAAAGCAGTTGGCATAAACATTTCCCAGCGACTTATTGGGGTTGGTTGACTCTAGTCCAGCTTTTGTACACACCTCCTCGGCACACACACACACACACACACACGTGCGCACGGCTGTGCAGCTGCTCCACTGTGTAAACAGCAGTCACCCAGCAGCTGGATCTAATTACACAGTCACTTCTGCTTCCCCCCCGTCTTTCCTTAATTCCAGTCGACTTTTACCTTTCACTTCAGGCTACTACCTCCTGTGCACGAGCACTCGCCGTCCACCATCCTGTTTCACACCTCATCAGTCACCATGGCAACCGTAAATTAAGGCAACCTGAATGGTGAGCGGCGGATGCTCAGGCCTGCCTGCATTGTGGAAAAGGAGAAACGTTGGCAACCTGCAATCACAACCCTCCCTTTCATAGACTCTTTAGTATTACTCAGCAAGTTGGGGTTTACCGCATCACAGCTTCCGCTGCTTTCAGTCCTGACTGGCATGCTGGCATGAGATAAGTGCCGCTTTCAGCGCCGCCACAAGTCCCGGTGTGCGAGAGTGGATGAGGTTGTGTGTGTGGCCCTCTGTTTTACTATCTGACTTTTTCCTCTTCAACCAAACACCTCTTTGTCTTGGACTGGCACTGACTTACTAGGATGCGTGTGTCGCTGTGTGTGTCTGTGTGTGCGCGCCAGGTTTTGGATGTGCGTCCTGAAACAGAAGCTGTGCTGACTGAGGGAACAAGAGTGTGCGCCTACTGGAGTGAGCGATCACGCTGCCTTTACCCAGGCTATGTGCGCAGGGGTGAGGAACTTCCTGCCAGATTGGCGAAAAATTACATTTTGATTCAGGCATACTTGCCGTTTTTTGTGCCAATGTTCTCACAATGTCCCACAGGTGGCACAAACGATGAGGGTAAGCCAGGGGCGGTCATGGTGGAGTTTGATGACGGGGACCGAGGGCGCATCTCTCTTCGCAACATTCGCCTTCTACCTCCTGGCTACCAAATTTATTGTGAGTCTCTTATAGTCTCATATTAGCCAATTCCTTTTGTTGAAACATACTGTAGATCTAAAAATCAATATCAATATGAGATGTAGAATAAAACCCCATTGTCCTGAGGTACAGCTCCAGAGATCTCTGGATCTCCATCTATGTAAAGTTTGCATGTTCACCTAGTGTGTAAATGGGTTTCCTTGGGGTAATCCTGTTTCTTTCTAACTTTGTCAAACAAGTTGTCATGTAGACATGATTGGCAGGGCACTGAACATGCAACCCTTCTGGTACTGTGACCATTATGTAGCAATATACGCACGCTGGCCATTGTATTAGGTACACTCGTTGTTTCTCCATGCATTGTCCATTTAATTAGATCCACTTACCATCTAGAAATGCTTTGTAGTTCTAAAATTGCAGACTGTAGTCCGTATGTTCTCTACATACTGTGTGAGCCACCTTTACCCTGTTGTCTGGTGGCCAGGACTCTCATAGGACCAGCACAGGTAAGGTATTATTTAGGTAATGGATCATCACCAGCACTGCAGTGATACTGTTGTGGTGGCAGCGAGTTGTTTAGTGTGTGTTGTGCTGGTATGAGTGGATCGAACACAGCAGTACTGCTAGAGTTTTTAAACACCTCAGTTTCCCCACTGGACTGAACCAATCACCAGCATCTTGTGGGCATCCTGTGAGCACTGATGACGTTTTAAAGGATGTCTAACACAAGCTGTGTAACAACAGAGCCACTGTCTTTCACAATATGGCAGATGTGTCTAATAGAGAGCACGGTGAGTGAACACGGTGGATCAGAAGTCCAGTAGCAATGTTATGTCTGATCCACTCATATCAGAACAACACACACTAACACACCACCATGTCAGTGTCATTGCAGTGCTGATACCTGATATGTGCTAGTCCTGTGGTAGTCCTGACCATCAGAGCGCAGCGTAAATGGGACTAACACAATATCTAGAGAAACAGATGGTCTGTAATTGTAGACGTGCACCCATATGGGGCAGATAAAATAGACAAAGAGTGCAGAAACAGTGAGGTGTACCTGATAAAGTGATCGGTTTTCTAAGGCCTACATATATTCCTTCTGTGTACAGCTTGGATTTTATGCAAAAGGAGATATACATATGATATGAAGTGTTTAGTCTTTTATTCTTCATGGGGGTTGTAAAGGTTAACAGGGTTCATTCACAAGTAATTAAACAGATATAGAGGTATACTTCCCAAAATATCACACAATATATGTAGCTTAATTTTCTTGCCCTGACCTGTCTTTGTCTTTCGTCCAATTATTTGCATTACCTTACTTTTACTTAACCTCTTCCCTCTCTCCTTTTTTTAACTTCTTTCATCCATTTTATTCCCTACCTTCTCTTTCATTCCTGCTTTCTCTCTCAACCCTTGCATTTTGTATTCACTTTTCTCACGTACTTCAGTTTCATTTGCCCTCCTTTCTTTCCCTGACCTAAACTGTTATGTCCTGTACTGTTCACATACATGCCATAGACTTGCATTACCTTGCCAGATACATTAGGTGTTCAAGTACAGCAGTTGTAATGCCACATGTAAAACAATGGGTCCCTTATTGAGTCTTGGTCCTCCCAAGGTTTCTTCCTTTTTATTCAGGGTGTTTTTCCTTTCTGCTATCGCCCTAGGCTTGCTCAATTTCTGATTGGCCTTTTAAGATAATATAAGATTGTAAAGCTGCTTTGAGACAATGCTCCATTGTAAAAAGCGCTATATAAATGAATTTAACTTTGACATGTAACAGGTTGTTTGATCAAATCCACAACATATTGACAAAACTTTGATACTGATGCTTTGTTACTGATTTCCAGTCAATAATGTTCTCTAACTCTGGTAGGTGCTGAGACCAACAGTACTCATGTCTCCGCTGGTCGATCAGACAAGGAAGAAGAAAGATACTCACAGACTGATAAATCCTCTGAGAAAACTTCCAACATAGAGAGAGCCAAAGTCCAGGAAAAGCCTATGAGAAAGCCAGGTTTGGTCTTACTGAGACTTTGCACTGTTGTATTGCTTTCATTTTGACTTCAGTGTCCACAAACCGCATGTTTACACATTTACCTTGTTTCTTAGGGAGGCCAAAAGGTTCCGGGCTGAAAAGATTTATCCCAGACAGTGTCAACAAGAACTCAGCATCCCCACTTTCCTGGCCATCAATATCTATGCCTAGAAAGCGAGCACCCGTCAATTTGTTCCAGCTTAATGGTTCGATGTCCAAGCAGACCTTTAAGAGCAAAGAGTCACACATGTTTCCTCATGCTCCAGTCTCCATGACAACACCAGCCAAAGGCATCTTCAGTAGCAGATCCTTCGAGGTGGACTCATTCAGTAGCATTGCTAATGGCTTCTCATCGTTCTGTAGCCACCCCTCTGGCATGTCTCTAGGGGACAAGAGCAGCTCCTACAAGCAGAGGCGAAAGTCTGATGATTCAGACATGCCCCGGGAAAGGAAAAATGAATTTCTGGTTAAACTAGACCACGAAGGAGTAATGTCTCCAAAAAACAAGAGCAGTAAGGCCCTACTAATGCTGGGAGGAAATGGCTTTGGATCTAAAGGCATAGGTGCTCCAGCCAGACCTGAAGCCTATTCTCACCCAATTCTGCTGGTTAAGGACAGCAGGAAAGGAGGCAGCTCACGGGCAGAGCTCCTTCCCATTCAGAGAAAGCCATCCCAGTCCCAGTTAATGGGCAAACTTGAAAACCTAAGTTGCCACAGGGACTGCCACAGCTCTTTCTCGGACATGGACGAGGAAGATGAGGAAGAAGAGGAGAGAAGGAGTGGACGTGGATCAGCACTGGTTGCAGCTCCAGGTGGCTTCCTCTCGCGACTCTCTGTCTCTTCGTCTTCTTCAGGGTCATCTAGCTCTTCCAGTTCAGGTTCAATTTCTAGCTCCAGTTTCTGCTCCTCAGACAACGATTCCTCTTACAGTTCTGAGGATGAGTAGAGCTCTACATTAGTCCTTCAAAGCTGCCTTACCCCCCACCACTCCTTGCTTCATTCAACTAAAGCCTCTGCCGGTCCCCCACAGCAAACATTTGTGGCCAAAGCTGTGGCTGTCTCCAACAGCAAAGCTGGGAACATAGACCACAGTACTAACCATAAGAATCTGAAAAGGAAAGAGTGTCCCACTTCACCTTCCAAAGTATCCAAAGATCTGATGAAAAGGCAAAAGCTTCTGTCCGACCATAACAGGCCCAAAGTTTCCTCCTGCCTGCCACCTAGGCAACTGTGGAGGTGGTCAGGAAATCCCACCCAGGTAAGCCACGAATTGTATAGCATGTATAGGACTTTTTAAGTATATCAGTAGATATCAGTAGCACAGCAGCTGTCATGATAATGGTACCATATCAAGCAATTTTCTTTCTTGTTCTCAAGAGACGTGGGCTAAAGGGAAAAGCTCGTAAGCTTTTCTACAAGGCCATAGTCCGCGGCAGGGACACTGTGCGTGTAGGAGACTGTGCGGTGTTCCTGTCTGCCGGTCGGCCCCACCTACCCTACGTCGGCCGCATTGAGAGCTTCTGGGAGTCCTGGACCAACAGCATGGTTGTAAAGGTCAAGTGGTTCTACCATCCTGAAGAGACTAAACTGGGCAAGAGGCACCATGATGGCAAGGTAAACATTTGATTTTTTAGAAATCCGATTAAGTTGTCAGTTAAGGAGAGCTGTAATTGATCTCAGCAATTAAACATCAAAAACATGTTTGCCAGGACCACTTATTCTTAAAGATGTTGTTTCTTTTGGGTTTATTTATATAGATGTGGTGCAGGATTGTGGTGTGGGTTCTGGCAACACTGGAATTAAATGTAGCACACACTACAAACACTTGTGGAGATTTGAAACGCAGTATATACTTAACAAAATGTAGAACTTTTGTTGTAACATTTTTACTTGTTAATGCACAATCATTTTAACAGAAAAACCACTATACTACAAATAACAAAAGTATGATGTCCAAAAGAGCACAGCACTGAATGCACAAAGCTGTCATAGCTAAATTTTCTGTGTAATGTGTCCGAAAATAATTTGTCTAAAAATCCTGAGGTGACATTTATTCATGAATGATGAATGCACCTTCTTCAGGATGCCCACAAGGGGTAGACAGCTCTGGGACAGCACCTGTAGTAAAAATCATAAATATGATTTGCTGAATACAGTATCTTGTACAGACTAGCAATCCTTCAAAACAGTATTAGTAAAGTCAGGCAAGTCATTCTAATGAGCAATTGATTGGTTAATAGCACTTCCAGGCAGATATGCATCCTATAGCAACCAAGAAAATACAAAGTAGTATTTTGAATTGATTGATGTTTTTCAGTTTACTTTATTCATGAGATTTATATAATATTTTACATACCCCTGTTTGTTACCAATTGTATGAAAGCTTAGAAGGGCCTGACTACTAAACTATAATTAATTCTCAGTTATTAGAAAACAACAAGAAAATACGAGAAATTTGTTAGCAAAAAAATAAAAAGCTTTTATAGGCTACATTGATATTTAGTGTTACCTCTATTTAGACTTTAATGATAGCAGCATCTGGCAGATTTGTTGGGATACTAAGTTAATCCTTTTACAGTTCGAATAAGCTTGATCAGGAATGGTCTCTTTGGAAGGATGGCAACCAAAAAACCACAAGAAGGTCACAGTAAATACTGACTCTTACACAATATTTCCATTTTGCTCTGACAATTGTGGGCTTCTTTTAAATTTTGTGTACGTATTTCCTGCTCTTCATTTTGTATCTTGAAAAAGATATATATATATATATATATAAAATAACAAATCTAATTGTGGCTTATGTTTTTTGCACAGTATTACATTTTACCTTAAATGCAATCTGAAAATCTATTTGCCTTCTCAGCATGCCCTGTATCAGTCGTGCCATGAAGATGAGAATGACGTGCAGACAATCTCGCATAAGTGCCAGGTAGTGAGTCATGAGGAATACCAGCAACTCAGCCACAACAGGAAACACGGGAACAGCCTTCAGGACCTGTACTATCTGGCTGGCACTTACGACCCCACTAACGGTCAACTGCTCAGTGCAGATGGGGTTTCTATCCTCTGCTAACTCTGGTTTGTTGGTACTACTGAGTCCTGACCATGTGGTCCACCTAGCAGTTGACTGGATGAGAATTGACCTGGAGACCAACCCAAGCCTATGGGGTATCATTAAAGTCTCCAGAAAAGATGAGTGATGTAAGAGACTTGGAAGAGCAGTACCACTTCCCCCGGTTGGTCTCCAAGACTAACATTTTTTAGACTTCTTTAGAACCAAGGTTCAAGTCACCAAAGCAGAACCCTTTGACTGGGTTTGAGAAGATGGTTTGAATTTTTCAGCCAAGTAAAAACTGAGGAAAAGGCAGTGTGGCGTGATTGTTTTGCACCACATCACGATTCCAGGGATATTTAAGTACATTAGATTTAGTATATTAAGTTTATCTATGTGTGTATATATAAGGAATTATTTTCTATCAAGCCATACACGTGAGTACCTCTTGCCTGTCTTCTTATTCAGGTGTATAGTGTACAGGTTGCTTATGTGTTCCCTTTTCTTGTTGTTAGTTTTACCATTGTTGTCTATATGTATATACAAAGTTATTTTATACGCGTGCTTGTACAGAAGATAGGAGGTTTATTGCCTAAGGCTTGGATCATTTTTATTTTTCTATGAGCTATTAATATCAGTAGAAGAGATAAACTGAAGATGTATGCGTTGCACTGCACATTGCCTGCTGAGACAGAAAGAGAAGACATAAGATATACAAGTTTCACTCCAGTTTTGCTCTTTCATGTCCCTCTATTGTTCTTATCTTCAAAAGCCCTTAGTATGAAAGACAATGTAAACAATTTCTGATTCTGTTTCAACCTATTTAAAATGCAGAGTTGCACATAAAAGATTGTGAACCCCTGGATTATCTGCATTGCTTTGGATCTTCATCCAAGTCGTGATCTTCATTCAGGCACATTTTGACATAAAAAGTCATCTCAGAATGGTCTGATTTTTTTCCTCACTCTTGTAGCAAGCAGCTACAAGAAATACAGGAGTTCAAAATGCTTTCTTATGTAAAATTATTCAGTAGTACTCCGTAGTGTGAGTAATAAATAAAAAGGTAATAAAACTTTGGTACGGCAAGGTGGCACAGTGATTAGTGCTTTTACCTCACAGCTCCAAAGACCCAGATTAAATTCCTGATCTACCAACTGTTTTTGTGGAGTTTGTATGTTCTCCCTGTGTCTGTAATTGTTTCCTGTTGGTACTCTGGTTACCTGTGCGCTAACCTGAATTGTGTTAAGCGTGTGTGTAAAGTGAGCGGACTTGAAATTAAACTACATTTTGATGTAGGAAGGAACGCAAGTGGTTCCACAGGGTTCACAAACTTTTTTCCCTGCAACTCTATACTAAACAGGTTTAAAAGATTTCGAGAGTTACTAGTACTGTGCGTCCTTCTGCAATCAGCTTATTTCTAAATGTCTTGCACTGATGTCGCATTTTTGCTTTTTGACCGTTTTTGTATCATTTTTTCCGACTTTCCCCTCATCAGCACATGGCTTACTTAGGCAAAGTGTTTCACCAAGGCCAAACCGTTGAAAAAACAAAGAAATGGCCACGAGCCAAGCACAACAAGAGCTCTTAAAGAAGCCGATGAGGCGTTTGTCTTTAGGGACAATCATGTTCAGCGAGAGAGAAAGCACGGACTGTTTGACAGACTCATGCAATCAAGAAAAAAGATTTTCGTTTGGTGCCAAAAACATCTTGTCGTTTTGATTATGCAATCGCCACTGTATTCTTTTAGTATTGAATCGTTATTATTTGTTATCGTTTATTTATTGTCAGTATTGCTGTTTCCTCACAAAACCAATAGATATCAGAATGTGACGCGGTTTATTTTGTGTTGATCCTATTAGTCCTTTTAACCCAAGTGCAATGCAGAGGGTCTTAGCAGAGTACAGAGAGAACACTGGACTTGTACTGGTTTGTGCCTTAAATTAGAGTTCGACCGTCTGGCCTACATTGACAACATCTGTGGCCATGCAGGGGAAGTGACATCATTCACACCTTCTGACCATGTCTCCTTATCCTCTGTGCTTTTCAAACGGATACCAAAAACATTCTTACAATTCTGTTCGTACAGATAAAAGCGTTTGTTTAGTCTTGTAAAGCTTGTGATTTCAGAATGGATTATAAACATCTGGAGAAGGTCTTTTCAATGGTAGTGGTGACTAAAGCAAGTCCAGGCTGCATTCATGGACTGTCCCTTTAAAACTCTAAACATATAACTGCTGTATACTATAAACGTTTATTGTTTGTTGTCATTTAGATGACCTTATCGAAAATGACTTACACGTGATAAAATCGTACCATTGTTTAGTATTGGTTCCGCTAAAGCAGTCAACAGTAGCATCTTGCCAGAGGTGGGATTTGAACCCTGGACCTTCTGGGTCAGAGTCCAGTCAAAAAAGGAAAGCATCATCTTTAGGAAACAAATACATTTAAAAAATGGACGTTTTAGGAGCAGCACAGTGGCCCAGTCGCAAGCGATGTCACCTCACAACTCCTGGAACTCCAGGTTGTGGAAGCTAGTCTTAATATTAAGAGCTTCCATTTAGCTTTGACTAACATTAATAAGAAGAATCATCTGATCATTGAGGATGCTGGGCATCCCCATCGATTTAAGATGGGTCATTTTTTATTTAGGGTTACAAACCACGTTCAGTTTGAATATCTTCTTTGCTCAGGTTCAGGCTACACTCTTAACTGGCATGTATTTCTAACATGCTAGCATAAACTCAGAAGCGATAGCTTTGTGACGCCTGAGTGCAAAACTCGCATACAAATCCCACAGGTGATTTAACTAACCTTTTTAATACAGCCGAAATTTGGGTTGCTGTTTTCTAACTTTTATTTTTCCTGAAGTACTAAATTGACTTCTTCATCAGTTTGCCTTTAATATCAGCCACCTTTAGCTCATTCTGCCTCGACTGATTCTCCAGATGTTTCTTTCAGTACAAAATGACATCCATCTTCGCGAGACTATGCTTATTTTTGAAAGTGCCCAACCTTGAATTGAACTTGGCATATATTTTTAAATCGGCTGTAATATTTAACATAAACCATAAATCCATGTAACTTAACCTATAGCTCTGATGTAGTTTATTTATTGTCTTGGTGTATGTCATACATTTTTGTTTTGTGCTCATAATTTTACCTTTGTGTAACTGTCTTGATGTAAGAAGGCACTGGACGGATTGATATGAATGTACTTAGTATAGGTGAGGCCTGATATCTTCTGAAGATCTGTCTGAATGGCATCAAAATCTCGTATTATTAATGAAGTTGCATTGGTGAAGCTAATAAGCAAAACTTGATTACTGTTACTATTAAGAAGAACAGAAAAATAGATGATGGTCAGCTTATTTTAAAATAAGGTCACTTGCCCATGGCTAAAGTGCAATACTCTTTGGACTCAATGTGTGGAGCTTCTCACAGATGCTGATGGACAATAGGAAATGATACGGAGGACGCAGGAACGTCTGTCCTAAAAAACTGCTTTCTTTCCATTTCTGTTTCACTTTGTACATGGAAAAAATGTGTACCTGATCTTCTGCCTGTCACAGAACCTCTTTGTTAATACTGAGATGTTTTAACATTGCTATTGGAAGCAAAATTAAGTTTATACTTTATGGTCGTTGTTGTTTTTTTTTGTCGTTCATGTTATGTGCTGAAATTGTTGTAAAGACTGTAAATGTGTAAAATAAGGTCTGGTTTTAGGGATAAACATTTTACAGAAAAACACTTTACAAGTATCAAACTGTAAATGTGCTTTAGTATTAATTTTTTTTATAAAGTTCCTATGAATAAATATCATGCTCAAAGACTTATCTCTGTTTTCACTAAATGTCCCTGATGTTCCAAATACAGCAGAAAAACAAAACATTTCTAACAGAAATCATTCAAAGTGAATGGTCGGTTCTAAGAATTCATGTGTTGAATACAATAAAAATGGGCAGGACTAAAGCTCTGGACTACTTTGACCAGGCCCAAGCCGTAATGGTCAGGTGACTGGGTTAGAGCATCTATAAAACGGCATGGCATATGTAATGCTACTGGTCACCAGTGGCCTGATGAACAACCCATGGACTGTACAGTGAGTTGGTTTCCCAATGGTCCAGAAAGGCAAAAAACACAGACATTTTACTGCTGATTCCTGAATAAGTGAATCATACCCTGCTGAGTATGGACCTGTGTAGTAAACCGATCAGAGTACTAACCATGCTACACCTATCCACAGTCAAACAGACCCTAGATTTAAACAATGACAGAACCATTTCCAGTCCTAGTTCTTTGACATCAAGTATGTGCCCATGTATGCGTGTATTTAAAATTAAAATTGAATTTATTTCTATAGCACTTTTTACAATGGAGCATTATCCCAAACAAACATCTAGGCCCTAATTGAGAAGCCCTATGACTACAGTGACAAGGAAATACTCCCTAAATGTGGTGAAGAAACTTGGGAAGGTTGCATTGGGGTTAGAGATTACCTGGGGGCAGTGATGGGTATTAACAAACAGAAGGGTATTAACAAAACAAGGACTTTTTAGCTTTGGTCACTTTTGGCTGCTATTGACCTGCACGTCGCTTGCATTTCATTGGACGCTCTCTGTGAATGCAAACAGTACGTTAGGAATCACCAGAAAAACCTAAATGAATCACTGACCTTTCCACAAATGACTTCAGTCTGATTTTGGGAGTCGTGTGTCTGTCTGTTAAAGAGAGCACATCAGTCATGTCCAGCACCAAACACAATGGAATGGGTTCAAAGATAGGCCGTGATGAATGGAAAGCTTCAGGGCTGCTTGATTGAGAGTAAAGAGATGTCATCACATGACAAATTAACAAGATTTATTGGTAGTTAAAGTTATCTTTGCTGACGATACATCTAACAGACTAATAAAGAAATTTGCAACTCAAAATTAACTTAGCAATCTGGCTCCGAACACTAGCTTGTGTGTTTTTTCAAAAATCGGGATATTCAGAATCTTAGCTTATGCGATTTTAATATATGCAATTTGGTCAATTCAAGTATTATAAACCATGTGTAAAAATTTCACATTGCAAACGTGCAATATATTGGATAACCACTTTTCCATGACACTACAGTACCACTTTATTTCAGGTTTTAGGTGTCTATTTAAAAGTGTTAAAGGGTCCATAATAATGGATGAAGTAATGTAATTAAATCTCAAAGTATTAAATATTAAGTAAAATATTACATATCAAACTTTATCATTAAATGCTGGTCTGGCTGCAGGTTTTCAATTCAATCCAACAAAAGCTACTCTAGATTCAACTTGTTTAATTAGTCGTTTTAAATGATTACTAACGGTGGCTCTCATTTCGCTGCAAGACAAACACCTGCATTTTGCAGACAATGTTGAAGACCAATGTGATACAACATAATGGTGGAACCTCCATAGTGCATCGTACATCTGAAAACCCTCTAAGATTCTATGACTTAAAATGCAAACAGGTGAACAGTTTTTGTCCAGTTGTCAAGAATAATATTTACATCACATTATTTAGCAGACGCCCTTATCCAGAGCCACTTACAATTAATACAGTCTTACAACCCAAGCAATGGTGGGTTAAGGGCCTTGCTCAGGGACCCAACTGTGGCAGAGGTGGGATTTTAACCCTGGACCTTCTGATCTATAGTCCAGTACCTTAACCACTAGGTTACCACAGTCATCAATGGTCAGCAGTGGTCAGCAGTTGTCATCATACCACTGCTAATGGCTGCCTAAAACATTTGCACACTATTGAATCTTTTTGCTTATTATCCAGATTATAAGTAATTAAAATGAACATTTCTGTACTGTACTGGCTGTAACTTAATGCCTGTAGTTTCTCATTGTCTTTTGAGGTCTAAAACGATTCCTCTATGAGCGTCCACACCTAATGGCTCAGCTAAATTCAGTACCAGATCTCTTCAGACTAGTTTTCAGGCCATTTTATCTCTTAGGGATTCGTGCCCGGCCTCTTAATCTCTATATTGCTTCTGTGCTACCAGCTCTCAGACAGATGATTGCCTGGTTGTCAATAGGATAAATGCTCATAAATGTCTTGCCCCCAGAGAATCTCTCCCTGTAAACGTGTTTTACGATGATCAGTGGGTGGAGGAAAGAGAGAAATGGCTCTGTAACATGTCAAAGTCATCTCTAGTCTGTATAGAGACTGAGCACTACCCTGTGTACGTTACTTGGCGTCCTTATTTTTATCAGATACTACAGCAGTGATACAACAAGAATGTTGTCACAATATAATTGTTTTACTTGGTGACACATTTGTTATTTATACAGTATATCTCTGAAATATCCCCTAATTTTTGTGAGCAGGGTACGTTACTGAGTACAGCTATTTAACCGAGAAGTTTTGATCAGAAATCTGATGGCACCAAGTGACCAGTGCTTTGGAGATTTTCACGTGATTTTATCATTTGAAAATTGAGCCAATCCAATTGAGAAAACCAATAATCCTTTGATGTTCAACCACTGACCAAAAGGTATAGTGTCTTAGTTTATGTAAGTAAATAACTAGCATCTATATACAGGGGTTGGACAATGAAACTGAAACACCTGGTTTTAGATAAAGGTTTGGCTATAGCAGCCCGGCCGTGTT
>JAUZSU010118239.1:0-18893 GCA_034780255.1 Parotocinclus maculicauda
TTCCCTCCTTCCATCCATATCCAAAACAATAAAATGTGCTGTACACCAAAAGCTGCCCTGTCTTTGAGAAAAAAAACGTTCTTTATACAAACCTGTCTGGTTGCAAGGCAGGTCATGCTACACGAAAAACTATGCTACTTGAAGCACTTCAGAGTCAAGGAAAACACAATGTCTTCAGTACGTATCCATCTGCATTTGACACAGAATCATTAGTTTCTCATCTCTGCTCTTGTTAGCTTGGCCATGTGCTTTCTTGGTTCATCTCATACCTTCTTCTCTGTTAATTTTAACACTTGGATAGGAACTAGGATTCTTAGGTTCTACAGGGATCAGTTCTTAGTATGCATTAGTTTTCCCTGTGCATGAAATGACTGTACCCAGTGAATTGATCCCATGGCTTCTCATAGCCCTGCAATGATACTGAACTTCACATTTCATCCCCCTCTCGAGTTTTAATAAGAGTACTGTATACATGTAGGTACACAAGTTGAGTTAAATACACAAGAGATATTTTTCTTTAAGAAAAAAAGGTACACTGCATATCTGAGACCCCAGCAAGTAATGGGTGAGGGGGGTAGGCTATGTCCGGAACATGGCTGCCATATTGAAATCTGCCATATTGGAAAAACGGCCAATTTTTTTTTTCAATGGGAAGGTGGTAATGTAGCAATTTGCAGATGTGTAATATCTTTTGTGGTTTAAAAGAAATCAACACAATGTTCGAAACTTCTGTTGTGCGTAACTGAAGGTGGAATGATTATTTTGATGTCCGGGGAACGAAGCTGCCGTAGCATCCAACACCCAAAAAGACCACTATTTTCACACAGCACTGTTGTTCCCTCATAGCCAAATTTAAAGAAACATGGACTGTGGACGACAAGCCATGTAGTGATCTTCTGAAGAACCGCTCCCGACCAAGAAATCTCAACAATTGTTTTGGCAGCGTTTGTGAAAAGTCAATTTCTCAGCTTTTGACTCACCCTGTTTTCCACTGAATCGTCACTTATTATTTAAAGATAAAATATTATATTTACATATTTTGTGTTTAGAATACATACATGTAAACCTTGTGTGGCATACCAAGGTACCACTGTATGGTCCTTGATCAAGGTACTTGCTTGGATTGTATCAGTTGTAAGTCTCTGTGGGTAAGAGCATCTGCTAAATGCTGTAAATGTGTGCCGCATGACCAAATGTAGCTGTGAATACATGTTTGGAACACTAATTGCTGTATAACTGTATAGCCTATTATTTGAATCAGGATCTGGAGAGCTGAGTGCTTGAATACTAGTGTTGATAATGTGTGCATGAAAGAAACATTTCAAGGAAACCATGAAAATTGATACACTATTTTCCAAGAGACGTATATATGAATTTGTGGAATTGTGTGAATAGATGAAAAGAAAGCACCAATAGTTGCTCTGATGGTACCAACAGTGTTTGAATACTGAAACTGGGGCATTTTTGTATGTGTTTCCCCAGCAATTACGATGTTTGATTTGTGGAAATCAAAAGTACTTCCCAACACTTCCAGAAGTTCCCAAAAATGTATTGCACTTCTGTAACAAGTATGTGCTGGCCATTCCATTGTTTAAAGCCTGGAGTCTTGGTCTTGTCTTGTAAGGTTGTTTTAGCATTGACCAGGGCATCGTTTTGCTTTGGGATCAACCTATGACCTAACAAAAGTAGACCAAAGGGTATTGTATAGCACTGCAAAATGCCGCTGTAGCCTTTTTGGTTCATGATGCACATTTATCATCCAAGCACTTGCTTAGATTAAATTAGTTGTAAGTTGCTGTGGGTACAATCATCTGCTGAATGCTGTAAATGTGTGCAACATGACTAAATGTAGATGTGAAGAAGTGTTTGGGCCACTGAATGCTGTATATTATATGGTCTAGCACTTGAATCATCTGAAGAGCTGAGTGCTTGAATAGTGTTAATTAAAATGCATGCATAAAAGAAAACTTTCAAGGAAAACATGAAAATGGTTCCACAATTTACAACAACTAAAGAACACTATTGAGAAAAATAATTTTGTATCACAACGCACTGATGCATTCCCTTCACTGCCTATCGTTTCTCGCATCAGATTCAGAACATTGATGCTTGCCTACAAAATGAACAAGTCACTTCCTTCATAAACGCTTTGATCAAGTATCTTTTTGTACTTCATATATTTAGACTTGCACATGGCTTCTCTGGTGCCACCGTATAAGACCAAAGGAAGTTGAGCATCAAGCACTTTGACATCCCGGTTGAACATCTGCTAGATGTCCAATTCAACTGTCTCTTGCCTGTCTTTAAATGGCAAAGAAATACTAATCTATTCACTCAGCACTGAGATTAAGCTTATGTATTGAAATCTTTAAATGTCTTTTTGGTTCCTGTCCTCGTTTGTTTTTAAAGACATCTGATAAATGCCGTAACTGTACATGTGCATTAAGGCTCAGAAGTTTTATTGGTATCGCAATGTGTAATGTCTCAACATGCCACACAAAAAGATAGATAAACAGTGGGAGCTAGAAATAGTTTTATTGCTTTGTTAAAAGTTTTGACTCAAAGCTGCTTTTTTGCAGATATAATAGCATCAATCAATAAGTCAATTTTTAAACTGTATTAAAATATGGATTATATTGAGAATGACTCTCAGTTGCAATCTAGCCAAGCTGGAAATTTAGATATAAAATGAAAAAAAAAAAAAGAATCATTTAGATTAGCATAAAACAAATAATATAGGCTATGGGTGTATCCTGAAACTTTTGTCCAGAAGTATATGTCACACAAATATTGTATAGTTATCCAAACAATATGATGATTCTTGTTCAGGAATCCAGATTAATTGGATTGTGAACCAAAATACATTTTGAAATAATGTAATTGTGTGGCTATATAAAAATAAATCACCAACAGTTTGTTCTGATGATACCGGCAGGGTTTGAATACTGAAACTTGGCCATTTTTGTATTTTGTGTGTTACCATAGCGATTATGTTGATTGGTTTGTGAAAGTTAAATATTAAGCAGAAGTTCCCACAAAGGTGTTGCACTTTTATTTTACTGTGCTTTTACCTGTCTATGCAGTTAATCCAGCCTGATGGGGTTATGTGTGTACAGGCCATTTACTGATTTAAAGCCTTGAGTCTTGGTCTTGTTTTCTAAGGTAGTTCTGGGATAGCCCGGGGCATCATTGTTTTGCTTTAAGATAAACCCATGGCAGAAAAGAAGTAGACCAAAGGGTATTGTATGGCATTGCAAAATGCTGCTGCAGCCTATTTGGTTCATGGTGCCTTTTATCATCATTACTATAGCAATATACTACAATCTGCAGTGCAATATTGTCCAAATACTGTTCCAGAGGGTGTAGTAAGTCTGTTCCAACACTGCTTTAATACAAACAAAGGGTTTGATAGTAAGAACTAAGAACATTTTACATTTTTTGATCACCCAAACTATATCCTTTTTATCCTCTAAAAGGGCTCACAGGACTAAAAAAACGACTTTTCAGATATAAAATCAATCAGTTAACGTTATGATAAAACAAGCAAGACATAAAACAAATAAAATATTCAAACATGATGGGGTGTTGTAAAACATGACTAGTCATGTGTGTCGCTCAAATTAAGTGATACACAAGATATTTTATAATTATTTAAACAATACAATAAAACAGTAGTCAGGACTAATTCTTAATCTGAATTTATGGAATTATGCAGTTAGATGAAAAGAAAATGCCACCGCTAAACAGTTGAATTGATATTACAGATACTAAAAATAAGGCATATTTGTATGTTTCTCGTCCCCAGCGATGATGTTTCTCTTGTGTTCAAAAGATAACCTTGGTGCTCTTTTGTCTTTTTTTCTTCACCTACCCTCTGGAAAACTTGCTGATTGAAGGAGCTGAATAAGGCTGTTGAGCGAGGGGATTGTAAATCAAAGCCCACAGAGAAAGCTTTGATTTTTCCTGTGGCTTTCATTATATATTTCTGTCCTTTTTTTTTTCCTTTTTTTTCTCTCTTCGTTGTTGTCATTTTTCTCTTTACTCATCTGAGGCTTTGTGCGCATGTTTTTGCTCTCAAGCTTCAGGTTTTCTCATTCTGTCATAATCCAAATTGAGGCTTTCTTTCTTGAAGATGCCCTCAAAAAACAAATAAAAAACGAAATCCATTGTATTGATGGACGTTTTCCTTAATGGATGCATTCATTAAGAGTTTTGCATATGCATAAGCACTGTTTTATTTGTTTTTTCTATTTATGTTTTCTCTTTCAGGGCGTTTTTTCTTGGTGAACGGCTCGGCTGTGGGAGGACCGTGGGTTTTGAGTCCATGGCTCCGTGTACTACATCGTCCCTGCGGGTTGGATCTGACCGTGTTTTTGCACCCCAAGCAAAAAGGGCATTACAAAGTCTGGCTTATCGAGAGAGACCAGTCACCATTGCCTTTGCTCACTACTGAACCGCCACATGTCATGGGGTAAGTTTCAAAGCCCAAGCAAGACGCCACCATACATTGAATAATGTATAGACTACACTTATGTATGTACTCTTAAGGTCCTAGAAGCAAAAGTCTTAGGCCACATATGTTTGTTGTTTTAGAAATGGTATAAATGACTAGATGCTGTATATTATTGCTCTTTAAGATGCAAACAGAAAATAGGGTCAACTTGGCATCCTGAGGAAGTTTGCAGATGCTGCTATTGATCAAGAATAAGAAGAGGTCTCAATAAATACTTCTTTGCCTATAAACGTTTTTAATTACTGTATTTAATTTGTCATTATTTATTTATTTATTTTTAATGAAGGCCTACCTGATGCAAAAGCCAGAAAAAGTCATTGTAAATGAATGTGATACCACAGTAGTATGCCAACACAGTGTAGTATAATGTGACATATATATGGTCATTATGCCATTGCTAACGCTACAAATGACTGCTTAAGACTTTCTCACTGTGTTGCAAGAAGTTGCCAGCTAAATTTTGTCTCTGAAATCAGCCCAATTCACAGTTAAAAGGCAAAGCGAGTTTTTTCCCTTTCAGATTTTATTTATTTGTTTACTTTTTTATGGCTTTGCCCTGTGTAACAAACTGCTTGTGCATGTGTTCGGCCATGCACGTCGAAAGCCTGTAGGGAGACGTGTAGAGAAGTAATTACAGCTGTCCTTTTTGGGTCATTATTTCTGATCACTCAACCGGTCATCATAACCCTGTGTATGTTTTCCACAACTATGTACTCTTCATCACACTCTGCCAACTGTTTGAATGTAAAGAATAATTTTGTAGTTGGTACGACTAGAGAGCAACAAATGACATTCTCTTTCGCAAGTACAGAAGAGACCCTTTATAATCGTCACCCCCCCCCCAGCTTCCAGAGATTTACATTCACAGGTGTTGTAATGCAATAGAAAATGCATACTGTCTATGACTGTGATTGTCTTTGATTTAGATCTACACTGTTGTTTTTGTACTATTCAAATCCCAATCTGCCACATGAATGTTTCTTGTTTAAAATAAGCCGAACGTGGTGGCACTCCGAATACCTCCGCCGTTCTTATCAAGCTCAGTATCGTCCTGTTTAAACTGCAGCACCACACAATTCATCATGGCCTTAACGGAAGCCTGTTTAATTCCTCCCAGTAAATGTTTAAGTGCGTGTTTGTAGTGTCACCGATGGGATCAGAGAGAAGGCTGCTTTCCTCATTTGTAGTCAGCTGCTGTTCTCCGCCTCCACCACATCCCTCCTCCTCAAAGGGACGAGTGCCTGGCTGCACACTGTAGAAAATACAAGAAAAGCTGATAAAAATAGCTCGGCTGAGTTGCGCTCTCTTTATAGGGGCTCATCTCTCTATGTATAGTGATAGGACTGCCTCGGAGTAAGGCAATATTCTGTTTGTGTTGCACTGTAAGGCACAGTACAGGGCAGTAGAGCGCCCTCTCGTAAAACACCCTTTCTTTATTATATACAGGATATACGTGTAGGATGTTGAATGGTTCTGTGTGGTAATGTTCAGACTGTTATTCAGCTCCTTTCTCCTCTCTCTCTCTCTCTCTCTCACACACACAGGCACACACACACAGACACAGACAAACACACAGACAAACACACAGACAGACACCCCCCCCAAACAATGGATGTGTATATAATGCATGCCCAGTACCTTCAACAACTTAGTTATTTTAACATCTCCCTAATACTGTATTTGGTCTCATTGGACTTTTTGACTGTTACCCCTGTATTTTCAGTGATTCACCTCTCTACTGTCTTCACTGATTGGAGAATGTTGGAAGGAATTGATTGGAATTGATTTTCGAATAAGTGCTTTAGCAGGGACTTGGGTTTGAGTCCCAGGTCTTTGCGGTCCCTCCCTTATGGTCAGGTTGGGTGCCACCTGTGTAGCGGTGTCTAACTGTTCAGTCCAGAATGTTCTTTATTATTCAGCCACCACCCTAAGCTGTTGGAAAATGGTATAATGAAATGATGAATTATAATTCCACATTAGCATTTGTTATAGTTCAGATCAGAGGTTAGATTATATAGCTGGAGATAGCAGTGCATGATTGTGTGTTGATATAAATATTAGGGTCAGCTTGTCTGATTTCAATGTTAAGAACTTAATGTTGTGGCTTTAGGAACTTTATAAATATCCCGTCTCCTTGTTATGTGAATTTACTGTCACCTCTGTACCTAGTTCTCCATCCTTTTGTCAGGGTGATACTATGCCAATAAGGGTTCACAAAGAAAGGATTCTGGTTTTGCATATCAAGTTATCCCATTTCCACTTGTTATAGCAAGAGCTAGTGGTTTGAATGGCAGGCTAGTCTATTAAAGAGGCCCATATATTATAGCAGGAGCTACTGACTTGCATAGTGGGTTGGTGTAATAAAATTGGGGGTATAATGCGTTGGATGAAAATCTAGGAAATGGTGAATGATGGCACAGTTTAAGCTCAAGATTTAAGTGACACAAAAAGTTCATTTCGAAGAGAAAAGGGTTTTAACTGTTTTAACTTCTGTTATGCTAGGATTGCTAAAGTGCTAATAGTATTGCAAATCTAGGTCGTAGCCATGACATGAATGACCATTGGGAATGGGGGCAAAATGGGGCAAATGGATTTATTTATTTGTATTATTGTTTATATTTTTTAACAGTAATATAAGTGTATTGTAAAGGGAGAGATGATGGATTAAAAACCTGTAACCACAATCATATAAGAAAGATCTATGTATTGCTATATAAAGATAAATCCAAGTATTGTGATCACACTCTAGGAATTTCGGAATTAAAATGTACTATAATATTATAATAAGAAACACCGACTCGTATCTTGCACCACTGCTATTGTATACTTCCTTTTTATCGATTGTTATCTCACTAGTAATCATTTTCATGATTTTTGTGTTTTGATTTGTTGCTGTTTGCTTGTTTTTTGTGTTTTTTTTGTTTGGTCTAAGATGCTGGCTCACTTTAAATGAAATCTGACTATCAAAAACTTGTACTTTGTTCTTTAACCAAACAAACACTAATTAATGCTAGTTATTATAAGCAAATACAGCTATGCAGTGAATGAACAATGCTATCGTTTACTATAAGCTACACTTGCATTGCTACAACAATTGACACAATTAATGACAATTCAAGTTTCTGACATAACATAAAGGTTAGTTGAGTACCAACATCTGATGGGATCACTGGATCATAACCTTATGCAAAGCTAATGAGTGGAATGTTTATTTATATTTTTGTATCAATATATTGGCCTGGACTTTTTGAGAATGGCCGGTCTTTAAGTATAGTCTTGGTTCAAGTACACAATCAGTATTCTGTTTTAGCTGAACAGATTGGGCTTGAGAGAAAACAAGACCTTAAGAGTCTGAGCATGGCGAGAGTAAAAGAGTACTTTGGTATGTTAATATGCAGGCGTTTTATGCTAATCCGTGAGCTAAAGTACTGAGTAAGTGTGCATTATATGTCTGTCAGCTCTAAGGTTTCAATAATGGCCTTAATGTCACCTTATATGCGCCTCACGTTTCCTGCTACATGGAATTTCTGGAAACCAGGGGAAGGCATTATGGGTGTTTTACGAGGTTAACTCCAGTTAACTTTCTACCGCTTGCTTGTGAATGACTCGCAGAGAAAGACAAAAGGTGGAAGGCAAAATGGAATATATATGTAAATGAAAATTACCTGAAGACTGTATTGCCATTAGGGATTATGTGCTTCACAAAGCACAGAACATCTAAACATGGAGTGCTGTGATAACATTAGCATTGTGTTGATTCTCAACAGCTAGCCTGAAAGTAGCACTTAAATCATCATCAATAGTACAGAGCACAACCTAGCACATATTCACTACAAAATAGAGATTGGAATTTTTATAGTTTGATTTAGAAAAAATGACTGTCTGATTCTGAATTTTCTTCTAAGAATTATAAATGTCAGCATAGAACCATTTTGTACTTTTTTTAATGGAACTTATGTTTTAACATAAAAATGTGCACTGGGTTATAGGATAAACCTTTTCTTTTCACAAACCTCTAAATAAATAAAGAGCAATATGTTTACTTTTACAAAATGCCCAACATGCCCAACCAAACTAAACAAGCACTGAGGATAAACATGGGGCAGATAGGTAGGCTTGGGCGAGTGTAGAGAAATTATCAAACAAAACTAATTGTTCTGAACATTTTCGGAGTTGATGCTTCACAGCTTAATTTCCCAATGCACATAAATAGTAAGATTGCAGTCTTATTCACTCACCAGCCTAACATTTGGCTGTAACAGAAAGTCTCCTCCTCCCTAATTAGTATCCTTACTCCCTAATTAGTACCCTTACTCCCCACTTCTTCATAATTATTGCAATATATAGGGAGAGACTATTTATTTTATTTTCACCAAGTATCACATAAACACAACTGAAGTCTCACACTTCCCCATCATCAACATGTCAGCAGAGGTCTCATAAACACATGAGTGGCTGAGCTTTGTTTGAAGCTCCATGAGCACATAAACTGAATTATGAACTACACTAAGTAAAAGCACTGTGCTGTTCGTATGGCTGTGTTTGTGTTGATGTAGGGCGCTGCACAAGTGTAAATGTGATGGGCACAGAACAGGTTATATAACACTAAACTGGCGATCACCATTTATGACAAACAAGCTGAAAACTTACTTCCTTTGACTCTTCACACAAAATTTTCATCCTAGGTTTTTAGAGATGAAAAGTAAAGCAAAGGAAATAAGACACTCTGGAACAGTTAGCAATATGCTGCTTCTGACCTATAGTAAAATCTTTTTTTCCTGCCTTTGTAATCTTTTTGAATGATAAACTCTAGAATTGTTTCCTAAATGCTCTAAATGTATATTTTGCTGAATAAGCTACCATAACTGCATAAAATTACTCAACTCACTGTTGTGTGAAAGAAACCACACTAAATACCTCGTACACAAAGTGATTAACAGATAGGGTCTAAAAGGGGTAGCTTGGTAAAGCCAGGATTTGAACTCACAGCCTTTGAACTCAAGTGTAGTAAAAAAAGAACATGCTTTAACAAGGCTCCTCGGTCCCTAAGGAATACCACACATCATCGTGATTGAGCTGATTTTTGTAACCTTGATACCAACATGATGCTACAAGAGCTAAAAAAGAGTAGCGTTTAAAAGCTGATCTTCAAAAATCAGCACAACAGCTGATAAGACTGTGGCCACTCTGCTGCCAAAATCCCCTATTCCATTCCTGTACTGGGCTTAGCCTGTGTGGGGTTTGCATGTTCTCCCTGTCTGTACAGGTTTACTCTGGGTACACCAGGTGAGGTGTTAGGTTAATTAATGTTACTACAGAGCCCTTAATTTTAATTGTGAGTATATATGCTGCACGGTCTGGCACACTGTCTGTATTGTTTCCTGAATTGAGTACTGTCTTATACCCTGCTGCTGGTTAAATACCCACGGAAATGCTTAATTTTGACTATTGTATCTTATACACTCAACACTGTTATGGAATAGGTGGTTATTATTTTTAGGACACGATACACATTAACAGACTCAAATCTGACTAGTAGGAATAAACAAAGCGCTATGGGTGACATGTAACTTAACATGAAATGTGAATAAGGTAGCTTTACAAAATATTCACAAAACCACACATTAATCATTTTTTTTTACATTTTTGATGTACTTGTACATGTAAATGTCTTCCTTTACGGATGCCATAGGGAGTGGTTAGGGGTTGACTAAATGATTGCACAGAGATTGACATGTCTCAGGGCAGAGACTGCTAGTGTGTGTTGGGCTGGCATAAGCTATTATAAGCTTTTCCCAAGGGCCTGGGTTTTTTTTTTTTGTTTGTTTTTTTTACCTTTGTCTATCCAGCTCTGAATTGAGAGGTAGTGTAACGTGAGAAGGTTATGCCTCGAATTGATGTTCCATGTTCTGAATCTAAAACTTACATGATGCAATTCTGAAGCAACAGAGGATGGTTTTGTCAAAGTCAGAGAGTTGTTTGTACTTTCCTTCAAGAGCTCTGATTGATCCACTCACTGGATATCACTTTATTATAATCCAGCATGACACAGCTTTCAATGGAACGATTCCAGGCTGTTTGGACAGGAACGGTGTTAGTGGTGCTTCAAACTCAAGGTTAATAGACTAGGTACTTCTGACTGTAGTACCTGTATGACTGCTATGAACATTTAAAGCTTTATTTCTTACCATGCACTTTAAATCGACAACCCATAAGCTTCTGCAGAAAAGTAAAGGGCTAAGATTTTGAGCCACAATAAAACCATATGAGTTTAAAGGTCTTTCAATACAGAAACTAACCGACCTGATGGAGGTCCCCAGGGCTGACGTAGCACATTACTTTTTTCATTTCTTACATGACTCGATTTTTCTCTTTCTGGTCTACATTCAGTTTAGACCAGGACTCAGGTAATTTCTCCCTTTGAACGGAGTATCCTATTGTATCGCCTGCACACTCCAGTCCTGGACTTACAACCCTTGCCGATATTTCAGCCTGAAGCCATTAAGCTGGAAGAAAACCCATAAATACCACTGTGAAAAGTTTGAAAATAGATAATGTACATGTCATCGATCAAGGGATTCAGGGGTGCCAGCCAAGGACCTACCATGAGCATGAAAAAAAACACTGAAAGCATTAAGTCTCCAAAGTTAAAAAATATCTGCCCCTCCTTCTTTAACAGAGACATTGACCTAAACGAGTCCAGTAATAAAACTACCCAAAAACATTACTAAAGTGGTACAGCTGGGTAGAGCACCACATAACCCTGCTTGAGGTCAATTAATACTTGGTATCATTGCATGTGTGCAGTGTTGAAGAAATTTTCTAGAGTTAGGGGTGTGGACTATCAAATATGTTAACAGGTCAGTAATTAAGATTCTAAAATGCTGGATTTAGTTGAAGGGTGAATTCTCACCACTAAACCTAGTAATTAAGGCTCTGAATTTCTAATAATTTGGATTATTTAGAAGCTAATACTATGGACAATTTAAGTGGTTCCTCTCGTCTAATGGACTGAAATGCTAAGGGTGGTGGTCACTAATTGATTACGGCTCTGAACTGCTAGGATTTGGGACAGGTTCATTGCTAAGGGTCTGAGCCACTAAAATTGGCTATCAACTCAGCGTTTAAGGTTCTGAACTGCAAATGGTTGTCTAAAGTGCAAGATTACTAAGGCTGCTGGTAACTCTGTGGGTAAAGATATGAACTACTAATATTTAGAATAAACTAGAGTATTGGCTAAGGGTCTGATCCCTTAATGATGGGTACCAAATCAGTGGTTAGGGCTCTATGGATGGTGGAAGCTCAGTAGATGAGACTAGATTAGACTATTCATATTTAAGACTGATTTGGTCTGTGGCTCTGTATTAAGAATGGAATTAGCTGATGGAGCGAAGGTTCTGTATTACTGTACTAAGGAGTGTGGTAGTTCAGTGGTTAACTCTCTGAACTACATAAATTAGGAACAGATAGGTGGCTATGGCTCTGAGCTGCTAATCCTGGTGGTGTCTGAGGGGCTAAGGCTTTGGACTACTAATATTTGGGATAGATTAGTGGCTATGGCTCTGAACATTTGAACCACAATGGATAACTACCAGCTCTGTAGTAAAGGCTCTAGACCACTAAGCTTAGTAACGTTACTAGATTAGTAACGAATACCCTGAACCACTCAGAGCAGTAATATCTCAGTGGTCCTGAACTGAAAAGTTTTGAGGTAGATTTGTTACTAAGATCCTGGATCATTGATGACAGTAGAAGCGGATGTGGTTGTGGTTATTATGGAGGAAGGTGGAAGGTGATGATTTTAGGTAAAGGTTGAAGTCTCTGGTCTACTAAAGATTGTAGTAGCCCAGTTGATAATATATTCGGGAAGATGTGGAGCCACCACTGTGCAGCTCAATTGTAGGTCTCGATTGATAGGGACACCTGTTGGGAAGCATTCTACATTGTGACAACAGTGACCCTTGCCAAACGTGTGCTCCCCACAATAGGCGTCTTACAATCCTCTCCGCATTCTGCAACATTTACTAAAAATGGCAGGAATAAAATGTTGGGGAGAAAGTAAAAAGCACTTTAGATATGTTACCTGCATGAAGATGTTTCCTCCAAACTAGCTCCTAGACATTTCTGCTGTTTGCACGTTTTGAAAGGAATGTGCACTGCACTAGACATGAAGAGGGATTTGCAATGTATGCCATCGCTCTGAAGCTGGCCCTGAAATGTCACTGATTAAACAAGGACATTAATTACAGTTTTCCAGTAAAGAGCTATGATGCAGTTGTCTCCGTTTTGTCACAGTGACATTTAACTCAGTTCTCCATTTAGCCCCTGCCAGGGTTGACCTCATGTTGTTGAACCCTGAGCAGCAAATTCAAAACTGATGGGCTTGGGACTAGACTGGGTAACAGAGTCTGGGAAAATCTCCAGAAACAGAAAATCATTCACACCTTTAAGGATTTCGCAGATCCTGTGTGTGATGGTGTATCGCATGACAGTTCACATTAATTTTGTATTTGATTGTAGTTTACGCCATGTAAGTAATAAAACTGCACCAGTGCCCAACAAAGCAGTGGCAAACCAACATATACTTTAAGACAGAATGAGCTGAAGCCAGTGCCAAAGAGCACAAAAAAGTGTAATCAGGGTGAGATGGCTTGGAAGGAGAGTCCAAAGAAAACTCCCACACTTTCTCTTTTTCTTCCTTGGCTATAATGATGTTTGAAGTGTAAATACCCAGACTTCACTGAACGTGCATCCTGCACTCCCTGTACCCTCTGGCTGCAAGGGCTGCACTCCTACGAGCCATCAACTGAATCTCACCTTTTCATATGCAAATTTGCCTCCTCTGGCATCCATGGATGTGCATTACATGTGAATCTGGACAGTCTCACTGGATACTTGCACAGCGTTTGTCATACATACTATAGTCACATAGTACAAGCACATAGCCCCCATCTATTGTGATTTATAGGAAGTGAAATGTGTCAGGTTCAGGTGGTGTTCATACTCGGAGCACCTGCCCTCATTCTGTTCTGCTCTCTGATCTTCCTACAGTCACACGGGAGTAAGAGAATGTCTAGTGTAGACAGAAGCATTACATAGAAATGAACCTTGACCTTAACTTCAAACTGAGCTGAATATGTATTCAAGTTTTATCTTTTAAAAAGTTTTGAATTGGATATCCAAATAAAACAGTCCAAACCGAATATAACACTCTAATATTAAATTATATATATTTTCTTAATTGCTTCTTGCTAGGGCAGGCACTGAGCCATGGCCAGTTGAAGCCAAAAATCAATACCCTTTCAAAAATGGGTAATTTTTTTCCATAAATATACATTTTAAAAGAACACAGATACTCCTCAACCTCAATCGGCCGCAGCTATTCAAACAGCCTGTCCAGCCTGTGACTTGGCCAGTTATGATCTGATTCTAAAATGTATTTAAGTTTTGTTAAGCTTTATCTCTAATTTTTAGACAAAAGATTGTAGTGTGTGTATCTTAGGCATTCTATATTTTCAGTTTATATTATATTTATCCTTTAAGTTTTAAAGGTCACTGCACTTTGTAGTTCTGAAATTACAGACTGTAGTCCATCTGTCTTTCTGTAGGCATTAGGACTATATTTAGTCGTCTTCAGTCATTCTTTGGTAGAAAATCTTGTTGGCTTATTTAGGTTTGCTTTTCTGTTGCATAAGCTCCATTCACGACACACATCCTGTTTCTTTTATTAATTAATGAACTTTTAATTAATTAATTATTTTTTAAGAATATTACAGCAAATTCATTATTTTAGCCATGTTGGCAAGCCATCCTGGCCCAGATGCAGCAAAATAGGACTGAACATTTATATGTTTATATGATGTTTCTCACTAAACTACAAGGATCTATTTCAGTTACGTCTATCCAAAAATGTTTTACTTGCCTTATAACAGCTAATGTGAGAGAAACCTTTAGTTGCTTAGAAGTTACCCTTGCTTGCTTTGTGATCTTGCAGACGATTACATGCCTTGCATTTATCTTTGTTGGTATAACAAATATTTGGTTGGCTTGCTTTACATTTAAGTTACATTGCACACATTGTTTGTGAATTGTTATTCTGTTTCGATCTGCAGTCGCCCCCGCCTTTAGGTTGATCAGAAATGCAGGTTAACATTCATCTTCCTTAATTACTCAATGTAAGTAGTCATAAATCAGAGTTAGACTGCACAACATAATTATAGCTGTTATGTACAATACATGCTGTTAACTAATTACAGTTATGTGCCTCCACCTCATGCATCTTAATGAATTGACATAAAAACTCTTTAAAAAGTTGCAGTTGTTAGGCACTCTTATTTACATTTACTGAAGACAGGATGCAGGATGTTGATTTTATCTACATCAGATCCTTGCAGGTATCTGGTAGGATTGTATTCGTAGATTATTGCTTATTTTTTAGGATTTTTTCTAATAGGGAGAGTACTTATACTAAGTTGTTCTGTATAAGGGTCTTTGCTAACAGCAGTAAACGAAATATGTCAAATTTTAACAGCAATCTTCTGTTAATTGGAATTTGTGCTTATTCAGTGGACTGGGCTAGTTATTTGCAACATTTTATCTGGTCATTTAATCCCTTGAGAAATACTTTTCATTTAGAGACCTATTAAAATCTCAAACAGGATGATTTAGAATAATATGGTTTTCAAAAGGAAACAAAATAGTGTTCCTGGATCTTGTAAGGCTTATAGCAAAGCAATGTGAAATACATAGTGTTCAAGTATTATAGGTACCTTACATGGTTATGAGATGAAGGTGATTCTGTGTTTGAGGCTCTGAACTACTAATCAAAAACTTGAGGGGGCCATCGAGCCTCTGCTGCTCTGGATAAGTACTTTTCCTAAATGGTGTACTTTGGTGTATTTTTCATGCACTTTACAGTTATCCACTGCTCTGGGATAGCTCCATTTTCCTCTTGGGTTTCATTCAAATACTTGGGTTTCCTCCCACCATTACAGTGGGTGGATTGTGTAGTTTAAAATGCCCCTAGGTGTGAGTTGGTGGATTTCAGCCTGAATATTCAACTGGTGTTGTAAAAGGCATACTATAGCTGCCGTCATAAGTCACAGTATATTGGATTTTAAGAAATGCCACAAAGGCCCATAAATTGAGTACTTCAGTGAATGTTGTTTTTTTCCTCCAGATTTCTACATGTTTCTACTGGTCATAGCAATCTGTACTGAGTAACATACAGGTTACTTACAAAAGGCTCATCAAATATTGGCAGCATGGAAGCAGAGCGTAATGTGCCTCTTTTGGTGTTAAGGCACTGACTAGTGTGTGTAGGTATACTCTATAAAAAGGCAAAAAAAATGCCTTTTGATGATTGCTTATGGACAAACTACAGTGGGACTTTGAACACGCTTTTACTTTAATAATTCAGATAGGTCCTTGACCAATGCAGTATGTCAGTATGACGACCAAATCATACACAATAAGAAGAAATAGGGTGTAATTATAAGCATATTCCATATATTATGTTATATCATTATTTTATGTATATTATATCAGTTTATGGGTGTAATTTCAGAATCACCCCTAGGTCTTGGCACCTCTGCCCCAATGACAACACTAAAGATTTTGTGGCTATAAAGTTTTATTTTACTTTCACGTATTTGATGTCTTTTTTATTATTGTTTTGTGCTTGTAATCATTATTTACATACAAATATTGGTGTAAAAACAATAATTTGAGGGCCATTAATGGTTTAATTCTGTTTACATTACTTATGGTGAAATGTGATTCTTGCTCTGAACAAATCAGAGTTTTAAAGGTTTTCCTCATACAGACTTTTTCTCGATCTCGTTACTGAAGTTCATATCCAAACTCCAGGAAACCATGGGTACACCCATGATGTACTTTTACCTCAAGCTTCAAGGTCCCAGGCTTTAGATCCATTGTGACCCTGAACAGGATAAAGCACTTGCTGAAGATTGTCAAAGGATTATGTCGAAGCAGTTCAAGACTAAAGAACTTAAACCCATTAACTAGGGACCCTGAGAGTGTGAATGCAGTTCAAACCTTTTCTTAATGCTGCCCACACAAAGAAGATCCAGTATTTGTAACACAAAATAGCAACACTGAATGCTTTTAAACTAATTTGGACAAAGGGAATGAAAGCTTAAGGCTTGTGTCACCCTCAGAAGTGGGGTTTATACTATCCATGTTTGATCTAGCATGATATTCACAATAAGAATTATATCAGTTCTGAAAGAATCAGATCTCTGTGTCCAATTTAAGCTCTCCTCTTATCTTTTGCTGCCATGATGACCTTTCACTAGTGGTTAGCCGTTAGTATGAGTTCATTTTTCTTCCATTAGACTATGATTAAAGAATGAATTAAACCATAAATCTGGACAGAATCGCCTGAAAGGCATAACGACATGTTATGGGTGCGAAACAGAATGACAAGGAAACTGAAAGGATATCAAATTAATATTTTTAATCAGTCATACTGGAATATAAGTACTTTCTCTCTCACACACCGTTTTATTCTAATTTCATACCGCTATGTCTGGATGGTTGGCTGCGTTAGAATCTCTCCTACACTGCTTATGTCACAATACATGATAACATCCATAAGGAGAGTAGATACAGTACAGTTTCCAGCATTTATAAACTATTGTGTTATACACGTGAGCAAAATGTAGATGCAACCCTACAACTTTTTTTTATTTACTCTCCAATGTACAGTATGGTGCAAAAGTCTTAGACCACCAATACACTTGTTGTTTCAGCAATAGTATAATGATAATTTATACCTGAAGGTATTTATCAGTCTCTTCACTAGAATCCTAACCAGAAAGTATTGAATTTGTATGCAGTATTGAAATAGTAATAATAATCTGAAAACAGCTTGTGTAGGCTACATTGGCAAGTATGTCGTATGATCTCTTACGCTTCAGCAACAGCAGCATCTGGTAGCGTTTTGGAAGAACAACAGCTTAGAATCCAGTTCCTCTGGATTTTTGTATTATCTGATATGTTTGTATCTTAGTAAAGGGAAAAATAAATAACTATACTCGCCGCAACTAAAAAATAAAAAAGTAACCTTGCGTGTAATGTTAGGTAAGGCTCCTGAAGATGGCGTTGCACATGACAGCCAGTCTATAGCTACCTGTGGGGTGTACAACGGGATTCCTAGATTGAGAAGAGGTTGTATGGTGCAGTGAATATCTTGTTTTATGTGTGGGAAATGAATCACAAACCAGATGTTAATGATGGGAGAAAGGAGTGTTTGCATGTTGTTGTGCCAAAGGCTGTAGTGTGATGGAAGCAGCTGAATTTACAGGTGTAGTTTAGCGTACGCTCATACTGATCTACCAGCTTTTTTAAAAATCACAAGGATTTCTCAGCAGAATTTGTGAAGGTATCACATATAAGGTGTTTATCAGTTACATGTGACTTTTGGATTTTAGATTTTAGCTCTAGTACCAAAATTATCATTTCTGTAAAAGTGTTTCGCTTCTAAAACTGTATTATTACATAGTATTAATATATCAACATTATAACAACATTGTAATAATGGTATTGTATTGGGAATGAGTGCGCCAGAAAAACACGGACCAGAACGCAATGCAATTCGATCCTCAGCATTCCAGAGGTGGAACTCAACCAGCATGGCTCAGTCTGTAGAATACTCGTTGCCCAGTGGGGAACTCTGTCGTTCAGTCTCTCCCTCTGGCAGGTTGGGATGTGACACTTAAAGTTAAATTCCACTGTTGCCCAGCAGGAGTGTTCCTCTGACACAGTCACCCTCTGAGGGTTGAATTTCAGCAAGTCCAGGATGGGTTATCTCAGTGTTGTTGGAAGTGCCGGAGCACTTTGCTTTTTTACAGATGTGTGTGCACCTCAGGTCTCCCAAGCCATACCTGGGCCGAGATGTCTCAGTGCCCATTGGCAGGGAGCTGGGTTTGTGGTTGTCACACAACCACTTTCTTGACTTGACTTTCTTAACAGTCCCTTAATACATTAAAACACCATATTTTTTTACCCTAAAAGGAGCACAAGAAAGGTAAAGCATTTATATCATACATCACATGCTTGTACTTTTTCCCTAAACAATAGTGCTGAACCATTATAAAGCAAACATGAACAAACCTTATTTTATTTATGCATGGTGCTGATGAAGCTGAGAGAATGTCCCAGCTTTAATGGATTTTTAGTAGTACGCACAAAGCACATAGCTGCCCAGGTAATTTCAACATGTTTAGACTTTTATTATTATCCATTTTATTTATTTATTTTTCTGGGACTGAGACTTTTATTACTTATTACTCCATTTCTCACACTCTCTCATCTTTCTCTGCGATTCTGTAATTACATTTTCAGTGACACTGCATGT
>JAUZSU010118259.1:0-18887 GCA_034780255.1 Parotocinclus maculicauda
TTCGACTTGTTAATTCGAATTGTGATTTGGTTGGAATTTATTTAATTTAAAAAAATCAAAAAGCAAAATGTTTGTATTTTGTATTTTCAATTACACTGCTCACAGAATATTATTATTATTATTAATATTATTAATATTATTAATATTATTATTATTATTATTATTATTATTATTATTATTATTATTATTATAATTTGAGAAGTGTTCCATTATTTCCATAATTAACATTAACATTACTGACACATTAATTTTTTTATGTATTATTTTATGATAGTTTTTCTGTCCAAGGTATAGGTTTACATCTTTTTTTACATTTCAGCATCTATTATTGTGATTATTGTTCATTGTAATAATATTTTTACTATTAATTAAAATAGCACATCATTATTTCAGTGTGAATTATATTATATACATTCTTATTTTAATATAAATAATAATTGGTCAGTCAGATTTAAGGTTTGTTTAGTTTTCTTCTTCTCCTTATTATTATAATTATTTCTACTTCTACTACTATTAGAACAGATAACTATTAATGATTCAATGATATTAAATTATGAGTTCTATAATTAAATACATCGATTTATTTATTCCCACACAGTATTATCCACTAAAACCAGTTGAAATAGGAATATAATTATAGTTGAAATACCTGTAAGCAGGTCTGCACACTTTCTTTTCCTCGTCACTACCACACGGGTAATCTCCGTCATAATTGAAGCAGTTGTACGGGTACTGCGAGTTGTCGAACATGGTCCAGCAGACCCCCGTGGTTCCACTTCCTAATTCAGACTAAGAGGGTGTTGAGAGCAGAAGTGGACTTGCTCAAGTGAGAGCAATAAGTGCTGGCCTGCAGTGTAGGAGTACCCCCTACCCCCCCCCCCCCCACCCACCCCCCCACCAACCCATCACCCACCACCCACCCCCACCCCGTCGGTCGCCCGGCCCGTCTACCCCCTCCCCGTAACGCCGCTGCTCTAATGGGCTCCTAATGAGTCGGCCAGTAAAAACAGCCTCCCTCAGTGCGGGGCTCTTGGTGGTCCACAGAACAGAACATGGACTTTTTAATAAACCTGCTGCTGGGGAAGGTTCTTCACTGTTTGGGCTTGTTTTGTTTCTCCCACACACACACACACACACACACACACATCTATCTTACAGCAGCCGATCGAGTTCCTTAGATGTAATCTATAATGCTGTGTAATGAGCGTTAATTGTGTTTCCGTGACTAAACGGAGGATGTGTGTCTTCAAAAGCAGCTCGAGCAGACCAGATGAGGAGCTCTGGGTTACTGCAAGGCCGGCAAACAGCCCACGGGCCCGTACGGAGTGTGTGGCCTCCAGTCTGACACACACACACACACACACACACACACACAAGACGTGTACATTCACATGTCCATCCCAGAGTTCACAGCCAGCAATGAGCCGTGCCGGACCAGTTAGTGTAATTCCAGTCTGGGTACTAATTGGACCAGGGTCAACAAAGAGCCCGATAAACAAAGAACAATGTTTCAGACGGACTGGACGTCTTCATACTTAAGAGGTTCTAAATGCTAACGACTTCAGTGATTAATACGTTGAATACATTTAATCCTAGTAGGAGCAACTTTTCAGTAGCTTCTCGTTTTCAGTATCGTGCCGTCATGGAATCATGTTATAGAGCGACCACTAAATTATTTTACAAAATTTAAAATGTTTAAAAGACCTAAGGCTCTGATAGGCTGACGCAAATTTCAAAGGACGTGCTAATTCTCTAATTAAGCTTTAATTAAAAAGTAATACAATAAGTCTGGGAATGCTAAAAACTTAAAGTCCTGATTTAAACACTCTTACACGGGAGCCAGTATTTACTTAATTGACGTGTTTAAAAAGTTTGTAAACTAATTAAGAAATGTTTTGTATTAAAATATATATTGATTATATTGGAATTTGAATTATCTACTAAATGGGTTGTAAGTAATTATTTTAAAAAACATGGCTTGTTTTAAATCCCTGATAGAAATGTAAATGGTGAAGAAAAACATTATAAAAATAAATAAACAAGTTAAGAACCCTGGTAGAACTGTACAAAGTCCTGAATAATGGTTCCAATCGGACGGACTAACCCAAGGCCATTTTCAGCTCCTGATTAAATTGGTTTTCGGCGCGTTCCCATGTCGTGTTCCTCAGCTCGCTGTGTTTATCTCCTGAGACTTTCTCTCTGCTGTTTCCGTCCTCCACCGTGTGTGTGTGTGTGTGTGTGTGTGTGTGTGTGTGTGTGTGTGTGTTTTCCTTCATGATCTGAACCCACTTTTATTTATACTTTTATATACTTATATACTTTTGTTTTCAGCTGTTATGATTAACTACTGGTGTTAAAACATTAAAGGAAAAATCTAATATAAACAGAAAACATAAAAAAAGTTCAAATAAAAATTAAAAAATTATAAAGTAATATTTAAAACATTTTATATTGAAAATAATAATAGTAAAATATCATAATAATTGTTTAAATACTTATATTGGAAGTAATGTTTAAATATTATTTATAAATAATAATAATTATTATTATTATTATAACAACAATAGTAATAATGATAATACATAGTAATTATTACATAATAATAAAATAATAATCCTTTTTTAAATATTTATCATTTATATTTATAATAAATGTAAAAGAAAAATGTATTATATTAAATTTAAAGGTAAAAAAAAAAAGAGAAAAACACATCATTTGGATACAAAATTTTTTTACAAATGTAAAGACACCGGTTCCTGCCTTAGCCCCTGTGCTGCCAGATGGGCGACCCCAAATTAATCAGGTAAAAAGACGAATAAATGAATAATTAATTTAAAATAAAACTACTAATAATATTTGTAATAATAATAATAATAATAATAATAATAAAAGTTAAAATAATAATAACAACAAGAACAATAATAATAATATTAATAGCAATAATAATAATAATACTGCAAATTATCAAATAATTTATATATTATTAAAATAACAAATCATTAGAAATTATTAATGCTTTCTTTTTTTTTTATCCATGTGCCTAGATAAAAAAAAAAATAAAGGAAAAATATGAAGTAATTTTTAATAAAGTAGTAACATGATCCAGTCGAACCCTGGTACAGAAGGCGTACCCACCATATTAGACCCATCGTTTTGTGCAGCTTTGATCAGTTTTTATTGCACTTGAGCTGGAGAAACTCCATCCAACCGTACAGATTAAAAGCATGGATGCGACTGAAAGCAAAGTCAGGAATGAAAAACGGTCAAACTGCGTACAGAGCTCGTACCGTGTTCCCTCAGCGTTTAGGAGGCTCAGACCCTCCTCAGATCCTCCTTATTCCAGTAATTCTACCACTGATAAAGGCGATACTAAAAGATGCAGTTTGTGTAGCTTTGAACGAAATCATAAACGAATAAACACGTTGTACAAAATCTCCACCGCCGTTAGTCCTCTCAGGACGGCATCACGCCTACAAAGAACTTCCAAAATCCAAAATTTGGGCTTTCTGACGTAGCAGCATCGTGTTTGATCCTGGAGATGAACCCAGCGTCTTCAACTCTCGTCCTGGAATGACGTCCTAATTAAGATCGGATCCATTTATTGACACCGATCGATAAGTGAGCTCGGGATCCAGCGGGTCCGATCAGGAATGTCTTAAATACACCAAACGATCACTTTACTAAAGGTACAAATACTTTTTTCGTCGTCTAAAGGCAAATCTGTAAATCAGTCTGGACTCGAAATAAATAGGAAACAATAAATAATCAGGGCAGCTACAGTTTTTTTGGAGCTAACCTGCACTCCATTAGAAGCTCTTTGTCTTAGAAAAGGAAACAAAAAGCAGGGCAACTGTGCCAAAAAAAGGGAAAAGAGCCTCAGTTATACTGGATTAACACACACACACACACACACACACACACACACACACTCTCAGTCCCATCAGTCTTTTTTGAGTCTTTAGAATTCACTGAATTCAGAACTCGTGAAGCTTCTCCGGTAAGAAGTTCTTTGTTTTCGGGTTTTTGTTCTGTCTCCTCCCCCATAAGGGCGCCCCCTTGAGTCACACCTACTACCTCTGGGGACCCAGGGCCCTGTCCATGGTCTCTGAGGTCATGTCGTCCTCCACCACGCTGCTGTAGCCCTCCTTATCGATGCAGTGGGTGAGGACCTGCAGCACCAGGCGCAGGCGTCGGTCCATGGCCTCCAGGTGGGGTCGGATGAGGACGGGGGCCAGCGAGTCCCCCTGCAGGGATTCCTCCATCAGGACACTGAGCTTATACTCCTCTTTAGCCAAAAGCTGCAGGCGCATGTGAGTCGATTTCTTCACCCTGAGCAAACAATAAGAATCTTATTTTAGATTCTCTAGATTTCTGTGTCTTTTTTTTAATTATTATTTTCATTTAATTTTTTCTATTTGGTTTCTTGTTTTCCTTTCTTGATATTTTATTTCTTGTTTGTCTTTTTTTTAATTTGTTTCATTTCCTGTTTTTCTTTCATGAATTTTCTGTTTTTTTCTTTCTCGTTTTATTGACTGTTTTTGTTTTATTTTGTGCCGTTTTGCGTTTTTCTTTCTATTTTATTTCTGTTTTGCTTTCTGATTTATTTGTTTATTATAATTTTTTTTTCAGCTTTTCTCGTTCTTTCCTGCTTCATTTCTTTTTTGTTTGTTTTATTTGTTTCTTTCCGTTTTTTCTGACTTTTTTATTATTTTATTTTTTTGTGCCGTTTTACATTTTTATTTCTATTTTATTTCTTTTTATTTTCTGTCTGTTGGTTCTTGTTTCTTTATTTCTTTTCAATTTCTTTCTTTCCTGCTTTGTTTATTTTTTGGGTTTTATTTCACCCTATTTTAGTTCTTTCTCATTTTTCTTTGTTTATTTCTTTCTTGTTTCTTCTTTTTCTTTCACGAATTTTCCATTTTTCTTCTTTCTGTTTTTTTTCTTGTTTTTCTCTCTTGATATTTTATTTGTTAACTGTTTTTGTTTAATTTTATGCCGTTTTCTGTATGTTTATTTCTTTTTGCTTTCAGTTCTCATTATTTATTTTTTATTTTTCTTTATTTCTCTTTTACTTCTTCTAGTTTTTTTATTTCTTTTTAAATGTTTTCCTTTCTTTCCTGCTTCATTTCTTTTTTTTCCCTTAATGCTTGTTTTTTCTTTGTTTTATTTGTTTCTCGTTACTTCTTTTTTTTCGTGTTTTTTTTTCTATTATTTATTGTTATTTGATCATTTTTCATTATCTTATTTCTTTCTTCTTGCTCTTTTAGTTCTTATTGTTTATTTCTTTTCTGATTTTTTTTTTCTTTCTCTCTCTTGTATTTCTTCATCGTTTGGTTATTTTTTTGCTTTCTTTGTATTTCATTTGACGTTTGTTTTTATTTTTTGTTGTATTTGAGGGGATCTTTCGTTTTTACTGTAATGAACTAACCTGCAGCACTGACTCAGGGGGGTCAGAATCGAGACTTCATCATGGGAATGTTTTCCAAACCTAAATCAAACACAATAATAGAAAATTAAATCCATCTATGAAATAATTGGATAAAATCACTTTTTAAAAATGTAATAAGGTTTGATGAGTGGTTTTTATAAACAGTCTCACCCTCGTCCGTTATCGAGGTGAATGATGAACGTCTCGTTTCCAAACTTCTCAAAGGTCTCGTAGTGATGACGGTCCATGTTCCCTGTAAAACATTACCAGTTATGAGTAAAATAATCCTCCGTCCGGCCTCCCCTCCCTCAGATGGAACCAGGAGCAGGAACAGAAGCAGGGGGCCGTCGTTACCCATGAGGAAGTCGAAGATGGTCATGTCCATGATGTCGAGCAGACGGGAGCCGCTGTTGTACGGAGGCGTTTGTTTCACCTCCTCGCAGTAATCGGGATCCACCTCCCATCTGTAAGCAGACAGAGAGAGAGAGAGAGAGAGCGCCTCTTGTGGTCACAGCTGGTCATAACACAAACATTTTCAACACTGGGCCTTTGCCTTTGAATTTCCTACAGCTAAAATCTGGTCCCCAGAGGACCTAGGGTTAAGGTGTCTTTTTCACATCATACGAGTTTTTCCTTGCCACTGCCTACTGAGACTGAAACAGGAACTCGGTGGAGCTAGTCTGCTTGGTGTAATACGTACTCCGCTTTCTTGCGCTTGTGGTAGGATCGTCTCCAGGGGTTCCTCCAGGTTTTGCGGTTTGCCAGGGCCGTGTCGGGCAGGAACGCCGCCAGAGAGCCCTCGAGCTGATCCGGCTTCCCGCACAGAGCATGCTCAGTGGAGCAATAGTACGAGCACTCGCCGTAGAAGCAGATGTTATTGGCTGTGGAGAGAAAGCACGTGGAGGGAAATATATAATAACACTCACTCCAGAATCACAATGACTCACACCAGTTCTGCATTTCTGAAAATCTATACAAGGGCGCCACCTAGCGTCCATTCAGAACAACTGCGGCTTTATGGGTTTCATATGACGGTCAGACAGCAAACCTGATTAGGTCAGTTTAGTCTAATTTTGGAGATATGTTCGGCGTTACCTGGAGACACGAAGAAGGTTTTCCAAAGCTTTTTGTCTCTGGTCACGTCCCTGATCTCTTTGGTCATGTTGACCAGCCTTCCAGCCACTGGAGGAACCCGACGGAAATCTAACACCCTGTAAGGAGAAGGAACGCAGACAGTGTGGTTTGTGTTTTTAAATCTAGAAAGAAGTTTGTACACCTGTTCACTTCAGCTAACGTTCGGTTCCAGACGCAGAAACGCCTCGCCGATAAAAGTGCACCCGTGGAATAAAAATGAAACATCCGGCCTTGTGGCGGATTGGCTACAACAGCAGAAGACCAACTCAGGTTCCGGTTGTGAGGCAGCACTGGGCATAGGTTTACCAAAACTGGACGATGAATATGGCATCGTGATTTTGGACTGTGGTAGCCTAGCGGTTAAGGCACTGGACTTTGGACCTGATGGTCTAGGTTTCAAATCCCACCTCTGCCAAGCTGCTGCAGTTGGGCCCTTAAGCAAGGCCCTTAATCCAACATTGCTTGAATAGTAAAACTGAAAATCAGCTGTAAGTTGCTCTGGATAAGGGCGTCTGCTAAATTTTAAGAATAACCCATAATATTTTGAAAATTTCTCATAATATTTTGAGAATAAAGCCATAAGATTTTGGGGAAAAAACTTAAAATATTTTGAGAATAAACTCATAATATTTTGAGAATAAAGTCATAATATTTAGAGAATAAACCCATAATAGTTTGGAAATAAACTCATAATATTTTGAGAATAAACTCATAATATTTTGGGAATAAACTCATAATATTTTGAGAATAAACTCATAATATTTAGAGAATAAACTCATAATAGTTTGGAAATAAACTCATAATATTTTGAGAATAAACTCATAATATTTCGAGAATAAACTCATAATATTTTGATATTAAACTCATAATATTTCGAGAATAAACTCATAATATTTTGGGAATAAACTCATAATATTTTGGGAATAAACTCATAATATTTTGTCTCACTTATGTCTCAAAAAAATATCTCTATTTTCTCAGGGAACCACAGCAGTGCTTTTACGACGTGGCCAGCAGATAAAATCTGAGTTTGTGTCTCAATACTTTTGGTCACCGGGTCTCACAGGTACTGTCTGCTCTGTGGTGACGTCACGGATTTCGGTTACAGTTTGAATTTTGTCCGTTATCATTTGAAATTTGAATCTGAACGCACCCCTAAGGGAGCCACCAGAGGGCGCTTTAGTCATACCGTTTAACCAGGGTGTATGGGCCTACAGCAAACCAGGCGCAGAAAAGAACGGGCAGATGGAGATGCCTTTTGTGATCTCATTAATAAAAAATAAGCATATTAATTTTAATCCAGGTTTAAAACAGAGCCAAATCATCTTCCCTAGTTCTTTGGAGGTTTAATTCTAACACGGTGTGCTTAAAAATCTCATAATGGAGCCTGCCTGAGGGAAAGAGGCGCTTTTCGCTGCTATCTGCGAGAGTAAAGGTTTGACTTTAAGACCCTTTAGCTTAGCGTGAGCCTTTTCGGACTGTTCCAAAGTACCAAAGTGCCTAAAACGAGATTAATAATCATACACAGGTGGACGGGTCTCTGTGAGGTCCACTCACATGTGCACCAAAACGAAAAACCGGCACTTTTGGCTAACCCGGACTTTTGGCTAACCCCGAGGAGCTTATATTTAGAAAGGTGTTTTTTTTAGGCTCTTGCTTTGCCACACTCATGCCTGTGGGCACTAAGAGGGTACAGCAGAGGGCCAGATGTGTGGCGCGAGGCCGAGTCGGGTCTGGGTTGGGCTCCGTACAGCACACGGACCGAGTCATGAACTCAGAAAGCATAAAGCAGGAGCGTGAGGTCTGGGCTTCATTACTAGTTTTTCAGCACAACTAGGCAAGAAATATCATAAAATATCATTTACAACTAAAAAATAAATCATAATTTATAATATCAATATAAAAAAAACATGAGTGTTTTGAGAATAAACTATATTATAAACTATTAGAATAAACTATATTATAATGTTTCGAGAATAAACGAATAATATTTGAAAATAATTTGTAATATTTCAAGAATAAACTTATAAATATTAAAAAGTAATATTTCAAGACTCATAATATTTTAGGAATAAACTCATAATATTTTAGGAATAAACTTATACTATTTTTTAAAATACACTCATAATATTTTGGGAATAAACGCATAATATTTTGAGAATAAACTCATAATATTTTGGGAATAAACTCATAATATTTTAAGAATAAACTCATAATATTTTGGGAATAAACTCATAATATTTTGGGAATAAGCTCATATAATTTTGGAAATAAAATCATAATATTTTGGGAATAAGATCATAATATTTTTAGAATAAACTCATAATATTTCGAGAATAAACTCATAATATTTTGACAATAAACTCATAATATTTTAAGAATAAACTCACAATATTTTGGAAATAAACTCATAATATTTTGAAAATAAACTCATAATATTTTGACAATAAACTCATAATATTTTACGAATAAACTCATAATATTTTTGAGAATAAACTCATAATATTTTGAGCAAAAAGTCATAATATTTTGGGAATAAACTCATAATATTTTAAGAATAAAGTCATAATACTTTGGAAATAAACTCATAATATTTCGGGAATAAACTCATAATATTTTGAGAATAAACTCATAATATTTTGAGAATAAACTTATAATATTTGAAGAATAAACTCATAATTTTTAAGAATAAACTTATAATTTTTTCCTAATAAACTTATAATATTTTGGGAATAAACTTATACTAATTTTTTTAGAATAAACTCATAATATTTTGGGAATAAACGCATAATATTTTGGGAATAAACTCATATTATTTTGGAAATAAAATCATAATATTTTAGGAATAAACTCATAATATTTTAGGAATAAACTTATAATATTTTGGGAATAAACTTATACTATTTTTTTAGAACAAACTCATAATATTTTAAGAATAAACTCATAATATTTTGGAAATAAACTCATAATATTTTGCGAATAAACTCATAATATTTTAAGAATAAACTCATAATATTTTGGGAATAAGTTCATAATATTTTAAGAATAAACTCATAATATTTTGGGAATAAGATCATAATATTTTGAGAATAAACTCATAATATTTTGGGAATAAACTCATAATACGTATATTATATCACAAATAACTCACAATATTAATAAAAAAAAAAACAAGGTGTAATATTTAGAGTATAAACACCAGGGTGTCAGGTTTCATGTCATTGTTTGCTCCCTAATTATCACCGGGGTGGGTGTAAGCTGGGTGAATGAGTCCCAGTCCCTAGCTTACCCTTAATTCCAGTCACACACAGAGACAGAAGTGTATGGGTTCATGTGTGTACACACCACAGACTGTTCTGCTCTGAGCATGCACTGTGTTTACAAACGGGAGTTACACCCAGGGTCAGCGCACTCTGTCCCAATCACAGTCTGGCGTCACACTCTGGGCAAACACACACCGTCGTATACGGGACGTGCAAACAAATCCTGACCACACACACACACACACACACACAGTTTCATTCACACATGGCTCGGCTGCCTTTACCTGTCCAGATGGTATGCAGCGATCTCTGCGTTGTGCCTCTCGAAATCAGAGAAGTAGAAGAAGTCTGGGGGCGTCTCCTGCTCACGGGTCTGCCTGCAAGGTCAAAGTTTATATAAGTACCCTTATATTAGTAATCCCAGAACATCACAACAAACCTTTCTAAGAGGGACGGGCATTCTGGGACCCGTCTATCTCATACCTATTTCTGGAGGTGTACCTTCTACCCTAAATCTGTCCGAAGCAGAAATCGAGGCTCCTCTGATTGTTCTTTTTTAGCCAAATTCTTGGTCATCACATTAAGAACCTTCAACACTTTCAACATTGTCCAATTAGACCCCCAGAAAACATCCAAATCTTTCTCAAATATTATGATATGTAAAGCAGCTGGGACACCACGAGCCGCCCTGTTACATCCCAGTGCCCATGGTTTGTGCCATCCAAGATTTGGTGAGGGGAGAGACCGGAATTAAATTGGATTATAAATTGGACCATATTTCGGATCGTAACTGTGGACCCTAGGCCGGACGGCTGGGTGTATCAGGGTAACAAGGCAGGGTTGCTGGGGTCCTGACCTTAGGGGCAACGCAATAAAAAGTCCAAACGGTTGTAACAAGAGAGCCAAACGAACAAATGAATAATGAATAAACCAAATGTATTCTACGGCAAATCGTAGGCACAAAACAAAAGCATCATGACCCTTCGTTACCCTCAACGGTCGTAGCCGTTTCGCCGTTATCCTGTCGCGCTCATGTCGTTAGCACAGCGCCTGCAGGAACTTCAGCCAGCGATGTTTGTTTTGTGTCGAGATATTTTTACCCTTCATGCGTTCCTGCTGAGATGTTTCCAGCAGAGCTCATTTCAGACCTGCTCGCGATTTCTGCGTCTCTCGCTGGCATCCAATTGTCAGCCCACAGCTCCGGCTCCTTAAAGGCTCGTCCCTTATTCGATTTGGCACTCGCTCGCCCCGGGTTCACGGCAATATTTGAGCATCCGGTGCCATCCTCTGCTGTTCCAGACGCAGCTGTGTGGCTGGCATACGCGCCCATCATTAAATAGGCGGCGACGAGGCTGCCAACGACGAGGCCAAAGTGCACTGTGGTCCTCAGGGATGAACTTTGTGCTCCTCGGGGAACCTGTGAGTCAGGGCCGGTCCTCTCCAGGGCTACTGCTTGTTTGGAGGACATCCATAATCGAAGTGACCTTGCCGCTGTCGGATAGCAGGGACTGCAGGGATGTAAACAGGGGAGATGTTTAACCTCAGACTGGATCAGTTGGAAACAAGATCCTGGGTGCTACATAAACTCTGGATAAACACTTAAGTGCCCAGTCATCGTGCCAAGACGTTTTTAAAAGGAGAACCCAAATGGCTATGTGAAAGTGGCAATCCTGGAACTTCAGAACCCACACTAGCTGTTGATCTGGAGCAGCTGTACCTTACGCCATCACGCCACCGGAACGATTCGATCTCTAGCAGATCTGGAGCAGCTTGGAGAGGTGGAGCTCCATAAAGCACAGCCTCGTGAGCAACAGGGGATCGTTTCTCGCAGAAGGTCTGAGTCAGCAGGTCTGAATCTGATCCGAATCATCTCGCGCAGCTCCGGATACGTCAGAGTGGCGCAACGACCGGCTGCGTCCTAATCTAATCTGTGCTTAGGCAAAGCAAACTGAACCACGTCATTAAGCCATGCAGAACGGAGTGAGATGGGGGTCGGCTCCAGCTCCAGGTGCTGTTTTTCCATCCTAATTCCAGCCAGCAGATGCCACGGGCACAGAGGGACAGCTCGGTCTGGATGCGCATCGTCTGTAAAGAAAAACGCCCTCTGAACTGGCACGGGGGGCTCTGATATGTGGAGTGGAGGAACTCTGATTGCAGGCTGACCAGCCAGCGCTCTGTGTGACCTTTGCCTGACTGTAAACATCTTGTTTACCTTTCCCTGACAGGCCGGTTATGAGCTAAAACCACACACAGGAGGGACCAGGTTAGCTTGGGATAATGGGACAGGTGTGACCGTGCATGCCTCCCAAAATCCCTGGCTGGCCCTTCGCTGGGTAAATACCATTAAACATGTGTCAGTGGTAATTGCTCGGAGATCTGGAACAATACACGTCCGGGACAGCTGTGCAGGTCCTAAAAGCGCACCCCCATCCCTCCTCGGTTCCTCCTTCTCTCCAAGCGATGGTCAGGAACTAAAACCGAGCTCGGATGCCCTTTCCAGCAGGGGCTGCTCCGCTTAACTCCTGATGAGCAAATGGAGAATAGTTTCAACTCGACTGGAGATGACCTTTGGAGCAAATGTTCTGGTGTAGGCTCCCATAAAAGCGGACATCTTCGGACGAGGAGGGGAGCCTGGCGAGAACAGGGGCGCTAAGGTCGCCCTTTTACCCCTCTCAGCACTCCACGCGGGACGCCGGACTCGGCGATAAGAGCTGACCTTGACGAAAAAGTGCACGAGGTCCGTACGGCCCTAAACGGCGTCGCCTGTTTTTGATTTAGCGCTCCAACGTTTTCCCTCTCCGGGCTTGGCAGTTTCGGGGGCGCAGAGCTCCGTTTGGATGAATTTGGATCGGGGTTTTCGAGAGGAATGCATGAAAACACACTGCACATTGTGTCACTGGAATGAGACTCGCTGCCTTCGAGCCAGCAGCTGTTTTCCACCGAACCACCTCGAACCGCTGTTTAAGGCAGACTTAGGTAATTATACCGTTACATTTGGAAGCAGGCTGCGAGTTTGTTAAACACACAGGCCCAGGTCGGGGGATTATAAACCGATCCTGGTGCGTTATTTCAGCTCTGTCAGGGTGTGAGGACTCGTTTAGCAGAAAGATCGGTCGCTTTTATCCTCGGCGCCGTTTCACTCGTGAAGGTCACAGCGGCCCAGAGCGAGAATCGAGGCCAGTTCACTCGTCCACACATCCGCTGGGTTTGGCTCTGCACAGATGGCCGCTATTTAGTGCCTCGCCTGACAGCGCTGGCAGAGCCTTTTTATTTGGGGAGAGCAGAGAGCAGCCTTGAGCTGCTTTATGGGATCCTGCACGATGAACGCTGGGGTGTTCGGTAATAATTACACCGAGCGACCGTGGTTTTTTTTGTTTTCCCTTTCTGGATCTGAGGGTTATTATATAGTATTTCTATATTTTTCCCCCTGAATGACCATGACATATGGGTCCTGTGTGCATGTGCATGTGCATGTACGTTATTAATGCCCGGGTAGCAGCGGTGTGTTACTCTCAGGAACGTATTAATCTTGCCTCCTGCTCACTGTCAGCCCTCCAGTTTGGAGATCCAAACACACGAGGCCAGCTGTTTGCCATCAGTCAGCACGTGTGTAAGAAAAGATGAGCGCGAGCAGGAAATGGGGACGGTTTCGTTCCGGCGTTGGTGGGGACCAGGCCTCTTAGGGCGACAGGAGGATCCAGACCTAAACATCCTGCCGCGTAAACGGTCCGTCACTCCCATAATAGTATCCTGTAAATATTCCACGAAGTCACGAAGGGAACGGACCATGAACAGAAATCTATCATCTGCATCATCTACATGTCACGTTCTGGCATGAAGAAGGTGGCTCAGAAGCGGCACATGGCCAAACGTCACCCAGTCCGAGATCAAGTGGTCCAAAACAGCTCGGTTTGATCCTGATCGGCACGGCACGGGAGCCAAAATGACTTTTCATGTTTTAGTTTTCACTCCGGTGATGGGCCGGTCCCGACCATAGAGACTCGCGCCCGATCTTTGAGAGCGTCTAATCCCCCTCTTGCTTCTTTCCCTGTAAAAATTGGAACCACTGCGGAAATTAGGCCTCGCACCTAATTAAAATCCCTGATTAAAACGAGCTCGTGAGTGCAATTAAACATTTCAAAGGAAGCCGAAAGCAAGCCGCTCTGTTCTCTGGTGCCATGTTTCAGCTCTGCCCGACGACTAAAGCCGGCCTGAGGGTCGCCCCGCCGAGCCGTTCCACTCCGTACCGAGCGTCTCTGGATAGTACATGTTAAATTAACAGACAAAACAATCCAAACACCTGCCCTGTTCTCCTCCGAGCATTTAGCTTTAAAAAAGGGGAACAGCTCAGTCAGCGATCGATTAAATACAGTATTAGTGCGTATTTAACGCGTAAAGCTCACAGCGAAACATCCAGCCCCGAAAAAGCCTCCAATCCATGAGCCGAGACACAAACAGACCTGCGATCGATCTGGATTCCTTCGTTAACGAGCCACTGCTGCCGAGCGTTTTTTAGATCATGTAAAACAAAAAGAGGACTGTTTAGCACTGTTATTACCAGAACCTGACTGTAATTATCTACTCAGGCTGTGAAAAATGGCCCGAGAGCCAGGTGCTATCGAACACCATCCATCCTGCGAAACGACCGGTCCAATCTGTTATCATTAAGGGGCCGTTATAAGAGCCCGTGATCAGTCGGAGAGTGAAGACAGATACGATTAGGAGTGCTGTGGAGGATCAGACGGTACAGATTGAAATCGTCTTTGCTTCTCTGAATAATTAGGTCACCCCTCGCTTCAGCTGCTGACACTTGTTGGTCCGGACAATGGAGGCTCCGGAGAACCCAGGACCGCGTTATTAACGCGATTACATTTCCTATACGGAACGGTTCGACCACTTTTATGAAGGTTACCTAAAGTGTGATTAAACTAAAAACACAAAAGCAAGCAACAGAAAGTTAAAAGTCTCGCTTAAGGGTTCTAAGACTTGGAACCCAACGCTGTTTCGGTCCGACGTGTTTTTTGTGACACAGAATACTCCAACACCGACTCCCGAACCCTCTAACGCTTCAAGACGCCGCTTCTTCTTTAACTGCACCCCATCCAACCTCAAGGCTAAGGAAGGTGGCTTCTCTTATAGGTTGGCGGAAACATAACCAATTATATTGTCCTTTTATTTTGAACCTTCTGAGACCTTCTGAGGAAGCTCAAACAGCTTACCGATCTTCCCCTGGTTGAGACCAGATAGAGATCTGATCTAGCGATGAGGAGTACGAGATTTAGAACAGATCTGGAACAGTTTATAGTGGCTGCAGGAGGTCCTGGAGGTGGGCGACTTGAGTTGGGGCATCTATGGTGAGTATCCTGGGAACCAGTTACCAGTGCCAGTATTGAAACCATCTACAGAACTTCAGCATGACCTCGTCTTCCCCCATGGCTACCAAAGCAGCATTCAGCTACCAGCGGGGGGCGGAGCCACAGACGGCCAGCGCCGGGATTTAAAAGCAGGGCACATAAAAATGTTACGACATTAAAACAAAGCCCGTTGTGGATCAGCGGGGGCGTAGATTTCGACTCGCAGTCCAACGTTCCAAACAAGAACCGAGGAGAACAGCAGGAAGTGATGAACATCTCCAGAGAAGATCATCCATTATTTATATCCTCTATTACTTTGCCCTCCCTCCTCCCAGCAGGAGCTGTACGGTGGCATTAAGGAGGCTCTGATGTCCCGTCCCGTCCCCCACCGTGTAGCCGTAAGACGTTCAGGATCCGATTAGAGCGAGAGACGTCTGATCTGTTCATAAAGCACACCGGCCGCACTCGTTACATCCAATTAACGTCTAAATTACGGCGAATAAATAATCAGGATTATTTCTGGCTGCAGGGTAAGCAGAGATAAGGTTTAGAATTCGTTTTTCTTTTTATTTAATTCGCCTTAAGCTTGGATCGATATTTATATGAAATAAGGATACATTTTTGTTTATTTGGGCACTGGTAGCACAGGGAGCAAGGCGGGACCCAAGCCCAAGACAGCACTAACCACGGGTCAGATTTATTTCTATAGAGCATCAACTCAAAGCCTGGGGGGGACAGTGGCAAGGAAAAATAAATAAAGTAAATAATGTAATAAATAAAATAATAAATGTTCTCAAATAAAATATATAACACAATAAAGAATGTGATAAAATAGGGAATATAATAAATAAAATAATAAATATGAGAAAACAGCAAATATGATCAATAAAAAGGAATATAATCTAAATATGAGTAAATATATAAAATTTAAACGTGTAATAACATTCTATTAGATAAAATATCCATTTATAATTTATAAAATATATTTAAAAAATCAACAAAAATAATTAAAACATAATTAATAATAAAAAATAAATAAAACGAATAACGTTTATTGAAAAAATATTTTCAAATGATTTTAAAATAATTGAAATGACATTTGTAGTTTTATTCAGTAAAGACCTTAAAACAGACTCACACACCTGTTTTCTCACAGTCTCGTGAATGCAGATGGAAATAATTTCTTTATTTAATCCCGTCCTAGAGGTAGCGCTGGCCTCGTGTTTAAGAACAGCCTGTTTGGGGAGGGTGAGGGTGTGAAACAGCTCAGCTCCTGTAAGACTTCTGTGTATCGGCGTCTGTGGAGCAGCTGCTCGGTCTGGGAAGCGGACGTTCTACAAAAACTCTGCTTCCTGTTTCGTAACCACTCTGGATCTAAAGTTATCGATCCTGTCAGAGGCCAAAAGCAGCCCAGAGTCGGGCACGTACACACGAAGGCTGGTAGAGCGGCACGGGTTAATGATGGCACAGATAGAAGGTCAGTGTGCCAGGGGCGCTTCATTCCTCTACATCACAGAGCATCTCGGTGCCCGTTAATGGGCATTTTTTGGGGCCAGGGTGCACTGTGGCAGCAGAAACAGAGACCAGAGAGACCAGAGAGACCAGAGAGAGAGGGAGACTGAACGCTGCTGAAAGTTCAGTCCACATTACAGATTATCCGAAACATGAGTCTCAACATTTACGATCCGCAAAACATCTGCTGGAAGCGAAAACAAAAACAGACCATCAATCATCGGTCCAGTGATGGATATTGGGACCTGACATGGTTTCGGGGGGCCAAAACATTCTCACAGCGAATCCACATGCAGAAACCATTGGAACTGGTGTGAGTGAAAGGCATTTCCTCTGGATGCTTGATGCCTCTCCCCAGTGGAAGATGTTTGGCTCTAACGTCCACAGCTGCCTGGTTATGGGAAACGGAAGATGGAAGAAACATCTGCCTCAGGCAAGTCCTGCTTCGGTCGCTCAGGGGTGCTACCAGGGGGTGCCCTAGACCCTCCAGACCTTCCTGGGTGCTCGATCTAAAACGCCTTGAACCTCCAAGACGTCAAACAAGAAGGTTATAAGATACACTAGCCCATAACCGTGCCAACATGACCACCCAGTTAGCCCTGTGGCAGCCTGGTGGGTCATGAAGGGCACTCTCATACCTGCACCCTGTTAATTTAGGATGTCATTTGCACCAGGCGGGCATCAAACCAGGCAAACCTTTCTTTATAAGATACTCTCTAAGCTCATGGAGTAATGACTGGTATTTTTGGGAGTGGGACGTACCCCTTGAACCTCTCCTAAGCTCTTGGTCCTGTAAGCTAAGACGCCCCAGTAAGCCTTTTTCCAACGTGGTATTGATTTCCTGCACACAATAGCCGAGAGCACGGAACAAGGATGTCATAGAGTCTCCTCCATTCCTCCTCAGTCTAGGGTGGATCGGATTTCGATAAAGCACCACCTCAGTGCCACCTTAGTACGGTCTGACCTGTCGGGCAGGAACCGAAAGCACAGAAGATCAGACGTGGAGGTGTTTTGCCAGATTTGCACAATCACCTCTGTTGCTGTTTATCACAGCCTGTTTTTTATCTCTGGCTTAGAACCTGCTTAGTGATAATGATTCTGTGCCCGCAGGCATGTGCCCACTGTTGAGTCCGTACATCGGGTAACTGTCTACACGTGCCATATCCATCCATCATCCGTCACCTCGTCGCTCAAACGACTCCAGTTTAGTCCGTCGCCCCACCCGGTCACCTCCGGGACATCACACAATGCCCTCAGGTGGCATGGGGTCCTAATCATGTAGCTCATTACCATGTCGGTTTGCATCTTGCCCCGGCTGGGCACCGCTTAGACACAGTAAGGGGAGCTCAGATGGTAGGGATCATCTCCCCACTGACGCAACAGTGACCCCGCTGGCCAAGAACGGCAACCTGTCAGCACCACCTCTTCGTAGGTTTCGGATTGGACTCGTATGGATCAAACCAAGCGCGAGCACGTCCTAACCCAGCCTGGTGTAACGGTGGTGCCACTCTCATTCACGTTCCCCCCCGTGTAATAAAAGACGTTCCTGAAATTCCTCCGTGTCTGAGTTCAGATTTACTGCGGGAACGCTCCCGAGTAATTATACCACACGGGTCTGCCGGCAAGACCCGACTCGCTGCCGAGGTGCTTAATGTGTCTCGGGTGTTTAGTGCACTGCGCCTTCCCAAAACAGCGTAAACAAACGAATCAACGAATCGACGAGACGTGTGGACGGGTGCGCCCATCGTGTCAGAGTTAGGATGGCGTGGAAAGCTGGAAACTCTGGAAATCTCAAAGGATTTGAGAAACCTTTACGAGAACCAGGCGTAAAACTTTACAGGCGATAAAAAAAACGAGCAGCTCCGCCCTTGGCGCGTTTACTCTTTCCAGCTCAGGGTAGAAGCTCTTGGAAAAAAAGAGGGTTAAAGGGTTAAAACGGGGAGCTCGGAGAGGTTCGATTGCCTTCCCTTATCTGTGGCGAGATTACAGCAGGAAGGGAACATCCCGACGTTAATACAGAACGCTCGGCCCAATCGCCCAAGCCGTTTCAATCCTCGGCTTGAGTGCACAACGTCTGCGCCGCCATTAATCCCTCGTCCTGAGATTTACTCCGTCTCGAACGGGAACGGGCGCAGAAAAGCAGCTGCGGCACCCCCCCCTTCCCTCCCCTCCCCAAAACGTCCAGCATGCACCGTG
>JAUZSU010118270.1:0-18886 GCA_034780255.1 Parotocinclus maculicauda
GCTTGAATTGTAAAACTGTATGAGTTGTTAGTCGCTCTGGATAAGGGCGTCTGCTAAATGCTGTAAATGTAAATGTAAATATAAAAATCTATGTGAGGGCTGTGTCAAGGTACCTAAAATGTCTCCAAAAGAAACCCAAGGAACAACAATAAAGTCCATTGTGCTGTACAAGCTCATCACTATCACAAAAAGTATCACTGTCCAGACATAAGCACACTCAATGATAGAATGTCAATGTGCTCAATGTGAGGGTAGTTTAGGAGCGGAGTGAGGATGGGGGTACAGTTGTGTTATGTGAACGCAATTGGCTGGGTACCAGCAACCAGGAATAGTGTGAATACACCCTTAGTCATTAGGAGGTGGGATGGGGAGTTCTCTATCAGTCCTCTATCTCAAAACAGTCCTCTGATTTGGTCTGGCTAAACGTATGAGGACTGCAACTGGTGACAGAACAGCTCCAGGTTTAGACAGGCAGCTCGGAAACAAAGCAGGATGTGTAGTTAAGAATGTCATCTATAATGTAGAGAATAGACAGGGGAATAAGCAAAAGGTAACACAGCCAAGGGGGTTTACAGGTGACATCAGCAACCAAAAGACCTCAGTGATCGCACACAAAGATCGAGACACAAGAAGACAACAACCCAACATTGTAGATTGGCACATAGCTCTACCATTAGACAAAGGAAAGGAATCTATATGAGTTTTAACATGTCAGCAATACCCAATAAGGAAGCATAAAGAAAATTATTAAGACACTTTTAATAATGCTTTTTCTTTATTTAAATGGCATTAGTATAACATTTATTATGATGTTTTACATAATTTAACCTGTATCGCTTCCAATCTTTCTAGTTGTTCAAGTTTAATTTATTTTTAGTTATTATAATTAGTGTTATTTTTTATAACAATAATAATAAAACAAGTAATAAAACAAGTAATATTTAGCTGCTGCTATAGAGTTATTCTTTCATTTCAGTTTTATGGAAGCTGATGTGACCTTTATCTACAATGCTGAGTGAATCCACTACGTTTCTAGAAAATCCTCTAAGATTATTTATTAAGCAACAAAAAAGATCCAGGACAAACAAGCTTATTGTTGCAACAGGTCAAATATACAGGACCATGCAGAGAGAAGAGTTGAGAGCTTTCTGAATGATGTGCTCAGTTCCTGTAATACATTTCCTTCTATATCGTGTTTTAAAATCAATACAACTTCTCTCACAATGACTGCTGTAACAGCATGCTACAGCTTATTTAGTCCATACCTGCCAAAGGGCAGAAAAATCTCTTCCAACTCAGGCCACACACTAATATACGTTGGCAGCCTCAACCATTCCATTACCATTAGAGAAGGAGAACTCTGTATTAGGTGTATAATGAAACCCAGGGCCACTGCCTGATTTAGCCACAATGTTTAAGTGGCCAATATGGAATGTACTGAGTATAAAATGGTTAAGTCACTCTGACCAAATCACAAATCCTACCAAATACAGCTTTTCTTTTTAGGGTTTTATGCTGCATGCTGAAACAAAAAAAATGCACCCATTCTCTAGACTAGAACTTAAATAATAGAGCCAGGACTTTGTGAAATGACAGACAATGGGACTGACAGGTGAGCAGAGTTGCTCTATGTTCTGATTTGCTGGAGTTTGGCAGTGTGTTGTCTGTTTACAAGTCTGGCGTGACAACAAGTGATGTTTTGAGCTTACATTATTACTGATAGCTGCCAAAGTGTTGCATATACTATAAAATTGTGTTGTGTTGTGTCATTAACCCCACATTTAAAAAACTATTATAATATATACCTGTGGCTAGTGTGTGTGGCTAGCTCCAAATAATCAACAAGAACTTCTATGTTCACACTGTGATAGGCTGCATATAGGCATAATAATTTTTCAGACTTTCTTGATTAAGTCATTTGTTCGACTACTGAATGCAGGACAAATATGGTATAGTATCTCTAGATATGGTATCTGGTGTCAAGACACTAGCACTTTTTTGAGCTTCCAGGTGGGACCTCCATTAATAGCATTCCACACATGGACAATCGTATAGAAAACTGTTGAATATGGAAGGCCAATTAACACGTTAAACTTTAACATAGTTAAAGGTTCCTCAAAACCACTCAATAACAAGTTTTTGCAATGCTGTAGGGAGTTTATTAATCCAGAAGGAACTTGAATTGTCACAAAAGCAGGAACAAAGAACAGTATGCATCTCTAAACGTATTGCACTTACGTATTTAACTTCTGTAAAAATAAAATATAAAAATTAAAAATATAATATATCCTAACATCTTTAGAATGAAACACAAAACATTATTCTTGTAGCATTTTATTTTTTAGAAAAATTATACTTGACTTATTTCAAACAGCAGTACATTTGAATTGCACTGTTACAGTAATTATTTGTTAATTAGTAAACTTAGACAAACTTTATTATTCTTTCATTACAACTGGCTCTCTGCCTGACTGACCAGTAAGAAAAAAAACAATATTTCCCTCATTCATTGGTGTTCAAGCAATGACACTCACCCACGCATCATGTTAACCTTCACCCCTATGGTATAGCCCTTCCAATATGTTACTGCCCTTCTAACAAAAAATCCGAAAATATAGTAAGGAGCCATTCCAAAAAAATAAAAAACTGAAGGAATGAAAACCATTTTTCCTTTTTACCATCTATACCAAAATAAAAAAAATTACGTAATGAAGGTTTCTTCATTTTCATGAAAAATGAACTGTTGCTGAAGCATCCATGCTTGCACTGACAGACTTAACACCAGCCTTGTTATACTGTATGTGTGTGTGTGTGTGTGTGTGTGTGCTAACAGCAGTATTAATATACAAGACACTTAAATATATGCAGAAGTGTGTATATATACACTCACCCACGCAGACACTGTAAATATATATATATATATACACAGCTACCACAATGTATACTGTTGCAATATGATGTAGGTTTATATGCATTGCATGTATTTTATGTGCAGTGGTGTATAATTTTTGCACTACTATGTAACTTTGCACAGTCATATAGCCACTTCATTGCTTTTTGACACCCCCCCCCCCATTTCAGCCACCATACTGTGTAACTGCTTTTATTTATCATACTGCAGTGCCGTGTATATATGCACTTTTATGTCCCGCGCTATTTTGTGTTGCACCATGGTGCTAGAGAAATGGAATTCCACCCTACTGCATACTTGTACAGTAGATGGTTAGAATGACAATAAAGTCTTTTTCAATCTTACACTGACAATGTTGTTGCTTTATATTCTTTATTTTTTAATTAAATTCTACAAGTCTACAATAACTATGAGTTGACAGTTGGTATATATACTGTCATGGTCACTAAGATTCAGCAGCAATACATCAAATTCAAATACAGTTTGCTATATCTGAAAGACTTAAAGCATGTCTGGTCACCTGCACCCTGTAGTTTTCACTGATGTCTGCCAGAGCACAATGTCCTGGGACCTCGACTGGAGCTAAAACGGGAAAAAGAACAGCTTAAGAACAGCATCTATGCTTAGAGGCATATCTGCAATCCTGTCACATCATGAAACTTCAGCTGTGGCAAAGATAATAGTGATTTTGTCTTTTTTATACTACTATTATAGTCCAAGTCCACTGAAGAGAAAATATGCATGGCTGTAAAATGCTTCAGCTAATTGCTGGGATGGGGAAAACGTTTTAGGTTTTTAGATTTTCTTAGCTGTTTTATTGTATTTGATGATTAGCATTTTAATGCAGGTAGTTTTATTAAAAACAACAGCAACAATGACCAAATACGAAGATTACAAAGGTTTTTTACAATGACTGTTTTCCTCCTTGCAAGTTGAAGTGATATAGGCATTTGTTTTGTGTAACAAATATCTGGTGTTGGATCAGCTGTGCTGTTCACATTTTGATTAATCTAATTATGATGGCAGCTTAAGATGACCAGAGTTTAAATAATCACAGAGAGACAATAATGTGGTGACAGTCCTACTAAATGAGAATAAAAAGATCTGCTTTTACTTACCTGCCAGGTGTCACACCATCGGGCGGTTCCAGCGACCAAACCCACCCCATTACACGCACACCGTCACCTGTGTACTGATCACTGCTCATTGCACACACCTGGCACCCATTACTGATTCCCCTATTTATTCACTTCTCCCTCACCACCTAGTTGCTAAGTCACTTGGTCTCACCTTGTTTCTATGCTGCGTACTAGTTACAAAGTATCATCGCTCTTACCGGTAACGACCTCGTTTTGTCCCTCGACCTCGTCTCTCGCTCTGATCCATCTGTTCCTGTTTTGACCTCGCCGTGTACCGATCTCGGACTGTTTCACTTCGCTTTTTGCCTGCCTGAACTCAATAAATCCGGTTTTGCAATACAAGCTGCATCGGTCTCCGCCATCTTGCTTCAGTCCGTGACACCAGGCATGTTTTTTTCATGAACCCTCCTGCTCTTATTTTTGGACGCTGTAAGAAAGAGGTGCAATTGTTTGTAATTCATGTTAAAAAAAAACTTTTGTTAAATTGCTTGCTATATCACTGTATTTGTTGTGACTAATATGTTGAAATGCTTTGGATCATAATGCACTAACCTACAGAGGCCCCTAAGATTTACTTTTTGGGGCCTTTGCTTTTTAACCTGTATATGCTTCCACTTCCTGCTGTAATTACGATACACAGCTTTACAAGTTGAATCATTAGCACCACTTGATAGTCAGCTCAGTGCTGAACTTCACAAGTGATAGGTGGAAATTAACAATGTTGTGTGGTTAAACAGAGAAACTACAGAGGTTCTCTTTATTGTGCAGTGCAGTACAAATTAAGGATATGCTAGCTGATCTAAATCCTCTGAATGTGGAGACTGAACATATAAAGAATGCAATGTTTTGTAAATAATACTTGATAATTAAATGTTGATAACTAAATGTTGCTGTGCCCCACAACATTGATGATAGAAAACTCAATAAGAAACCCATAAAGCTATCTGCTTCTGTTTTATCCTAGATAGCTGAAACCTACTACAGGGCATGCTACTAGGGTTGGCACCCATTCCTTAGGGTTAAGGTACAGAGTTGTACTGTGAAGCAAAATAAAAAGCTGTGTCTCTTACTGAATGAATACAGGACACGATTAGTCCCATATATTTGTTTCATACACCACTCTGCATAAGTTTTAAGCCACTGTTAGATTATTAACCATTGTTTTACCGGTGTAAAATTGACAATATTTAATTATTTTTTCAGTCTTTTTATTAAAATACACCCAGAAAATCAGGGTATTTTATGCAGTACTTCTATAGGCTACAGTGGCAAGTATTTTTGTGTGACCAATAGCAGCATCTGGCAAATTCATCGGGATCAAGTCTGAAGAAGCTTGATCAGGAATGTTTTTTTGGAGGAGAAGCAGGCAACAAACCACTTTCCTTGAAAGGGAATAGGGTCCAAAGTGTAGATATGCTAAAGCTCACAAAAAAGGTCAGTGAAAGGGTATTATGAAGGATTTAAATATGTGGGTCCAAAGTTTTATTTGGGTCATTGTACCATTGCTCAAACAAACAAATCTAATGGTGGCTTTTGACTTTTGGAGCAGTGACCTATATTAATGACTGGTAAGCAGAGGAGTATGGCTGTGTCAATGAGGCTAGTAATGCCCCTGCCATAGATGATCAATCACTAGGATGTTTTCCTTGAACCAAAAATATTCTGTTGTCAAAAATCAGAGGATACTAAATATCCCATAAATAAAATATCCCCTAATTTTTGTGAACAGTGTATTAAGCTATCAGTGGCAAGTTAATCTATAGCATGTTAATCTGTAATCCTTCTTCTATCCTGTACAGCGATTTATAAGTTTGCTGCTGTTTGTAAAAAATTAGTTTTTTACAAACACATTATTTTTATTATTATAAATATTATTATATTATAATATAATTATAATATAATATCTTATTATTATTATTATTATTATTATTATTGTGTGCCTGAAATTTGTGGCATGGGTTTTGTATGCTGAATGTGTGAAAGTAGAGTGGCGAAGGGAGAAAAGAGAGAAAACGAGGGACTTTGCTTCCTGTCGAGCTGACTGCTGCTGCCGTATATTGAAGCTATCAAACAATAAGTGCCTCCCCTCTGAGGACCTACAATGACACTGGAGTCAGCAACCCCCCTTCTCCCTTCTCTCTGGCTCGCACGCTCGCTCTCTTTCTATTCCCACCATCTTCACAACGTTTTCACGCAGCACAGCTCCCAGCAGAGCATTCCCAAAGATACAGTTTTTATTAAAACCTACTGCAGCACTACAGGCAGGCCATGACAATGACAAAACACACACACACACACACACACTCATAAAACCCATAATGCTACTAAATGATTAATGTGTCTATGTGTAGAAATGTATATGGGCTGCTGCCTGGGCAATTGCCTGATTATGTTCCTATTTAAATGCAAATATTGTATATAGTCTGAAGGTGTGTTTGCATGCATGTGATTGCGTACATCTGGTTTGAGATGAATTTGTGCAGACGCTGTCTAGGGCATGGGTGTCTTATTGTTAGTGCCATTTATAGACTCGAGTGTGTTCAGAGGAGGGAAGGATAAGAAGCGGTAGTAAACCTTTGAGACTTTTTACAACCTCAAATCAGAAAAAGTTGGGACTGGAAAATTCATATGAAAATACGAGTTTCTTAATGTGTTTCTTACATTCACTTTACTATGTGGTTTTATCAGCTATTGTTTAATGCCATCAGAGGGATTGAAGATCACAAGCGTTCAATTTCAGCTTTGACCCCTGTCCTTTACACGCTAAATTCCTCCTGATTCCTTCAATCATTTTAAGATATAATGCACTGTAGATGGTGAAATATGCAAATTTCTTCTAATCAGACTCAGCCTTTCATAAATTTTGTACCAAATCATGATTATAATTATGTGTTGACATCGCCTGTTATAAATCACATCATTTTGGGTTTTTTTTTTTACCTCATTGCTTGCTCTATATTATCCTCTTTCACAACTTTTTTGTAATGTCTAGCAGGTCTGAAATGCAAAAATATTTATTTAGTTTATTTTAAAGATGGAATAAAGGTGAAGAGACAAAACTGAAATACAGTATTATAGGCTCATAATGTCTGCAATGAAATAAAAGTGAATGTAAGAAACCCTATGGTTTTTCAGATGCATTTTTATACTGCCCCACTTTCTCTGGTTTGGAATTGTATTGTGGAGTAATAACTTTTAACATTTTCGTCAAGACTGCAGTTGGGTGGGTCAGAGAGGAACTACTTTTTATAAGGAACTGTATATATAAAGTACAAATAAATTACCAATTAACATATTGATTGGGCATTTACTTTGTGATGTTTAAACAACTATGCTACTGTACTATGTGTGTAATGACCAGGCTCAGGTGTGTGCACAGAAAGCAGGGAGGCAATGTGGATTTCTTGGAACACACAGAGAGAGGACAAAGGGGCAATAATGACTAAGCATTTTTTTAAGTTAAATTTTTATAGCACCCCCAAACAAACCTAAGGACACTTTACAAAGAGAGAGGAAGGATAATAAAAGACCTAACAATTTGAGAGAAGAGTAGTGACCAGTAAAGATGAATGTTTTAAGTTGAATCTTAAAAGAAGAGATTAATGAAAGTAGAAAAGTAATGAAAAGATTGTGGTAGAAAGTTCCAAAGTTTGTGCACACACAGTTTAGATTCTTGTGCATGGAACAGCAAGAAGTCCAGTGCCAGAAGATCTGAGGCAGCAAGAGAGAGAGTGTGGATGAAGGAGCTCGCTAAGATACTGTATATAGAAATGGGACCATGATGAGCTTTGAAAGTTTGAATAGGTTTATACTTGATACAGGAGAAAATTGCTAACCAGTGAAGCTGATAAAGGATGGGAGTGCAGTGGGCTTGGTATAAATTGAGGACTCTGGCTGTTAAAGAGAAAGGACAGGATGATAATACATAATATACAGTACAGGCTAATGTCCAGAAGATACACTAATCTGTATTGGCAAACATTCAGAAAACTCAACATAAAACAACATAATAAGATAAGAATAGAAATTCTACTAAGAAACAGGAAAGTTTAGCTATGCTATCTAAATAAGAGACAAGGAGTAAACAGAAGACACAAGAATAACGGAACTGCAGGAAGCAAGAACAGAAGAGAGAGAAGAGCCAAGAGCAGACACACCTAGCGTCAATGGGAATCAAATGGGATGAGAAGACGTGAATGCATAGTACCAAATATAAAAACAGAATGCTTAAGTAGAGTAGAATACATTAAATTGTGATTCACCACGTTCTGCATGTGAGCAGGTGTTAATATTCCACCTAAGCTCTAAGCTCACAGTGGCCTGAACAGAAGCTGCTAGGCCCATGGCTTTAGCAAGTACAGGCATCCTCAATACAAAGTAAAGAAGGACTGAAGGAAAGACAATGTAGGAAAAGTTAGCTGATGAAAAATGGCTAAGAGGGGCTGAGTGAATTTGATGGAATGAGGGACAGTAGGAAAATGAAAACATGTCGATAAGAAAAGAGAGAATGAAATGTAGATGCAGCAAGTTATGATAGATGTGGTTAAGGAAAGTTTGGGGCTTCTGATGCAGAAGGAAATAAAGAATAGAGACAGAGGGAGAGTGATATAAGAAAAAAGGCAAGAGTGGAAAGAGACAAAGCTCATGGAATGATGAAGACAACTGACAGATTAAAAATGTCTGGAGCTTTTAGAGCTTGGTGATTGAACACATCCAGTCGATAGATTTGCTGAAGAGCTTGGTGCAGAATTTCAAATACTTTTGAAACATACATGCTGCTTTGCTTTGTGGAGTTTGTTTTGCCAGGTAAACAATATACTGATTCAAACATTTTAAACTGCCATTAGCAGTTTGTAACTCGTCCATAGTCCCTTAGTATAGCCAACTGTTGCAGCCAATGGGAAGGACTTTGCTAAGTGCTGTTTTGTTTACTGCTGGGCCTTTTGCTTTGAGGTTAATACAAAGAGTTACACGCACAATTAAAGGGGCACAAATTAGTTCACATGCTAAAGGTAGGGACTGAATTTGGCCAGGGCTGCCTGCCTGAGGGAACAGCTGAATAAATAGGCAGCGAAGGGAAGCTGATGTCAAGCAGGTGTTCAAGGAGAAAGTGTTAGCCAAGCAGGCTGAAATGGAGAGAAGTGCTGCCACTGCAGTGTGATAATAAAGATTTAATTCAATTAGACCTTCTGCACTGGTGCACACAGCACTGGCTGCCTTTCAACTCAGCCAGAGTGCAAGGTATGGAGGGAATGGAATTATATACCCTGTCTTAATCTATCCCTTCTTAATGTTGGCATCAATTCATCAAAACCGAAATTGTGACAAAGTCAGGCAACATAAAATCAGGTAATTTCATCTCATCATCATGATCATGATATAAATAGGGATCCTAACCTTTATACTAACACACAAAGTCAGTCAGGCATAGCTGATGCCATGACATAAAGGTTGCAACAACATCAACAACTATGTTGACTATGTTTTAGTCCTTTTTTCTAAAACAGTCTCAGTTATTTGTATCATGGAATCCTCAAGATCTTCCACTACCACTGAGGTTCTGCACCATGTTCATATACTATTTAGGTGCGCTTTCCTGCTGCATGTCCCATTCTACAACATCCCAAAGTTGTTCTATTGGATTTATTGAGGAGTACAGAACGCATTCACATGTTTACGAAACCAGTTTTAGGTAATACTTGTTTAATGTCACCATGCATTATCATGCTTAACGTAGCCATTAGATATGTAAATTGTGGCTATGAAGGATGCACATGTTCAGAAACAATACTTAAGTAGGCAGTGTCATTCCAACAGAGAAAGACTGTTAATATTGGGTCCAAAGTGTTAGAAAAATACATTCAACACACTTTTACACTACCTCTTCAGCCTGGACTGTTGAACCATCCATGCATGTATGCTGCTGGTGTCAAATGATCCTTACATACATGGCCCTCAGCAGAAATCTAGATTTAGCTAATTAGACTACATTAGACTACATACTATTTTGGTGAGCCTGTTCCCACTGTTGCTTCAGCTTTCTGTTCTGGCAGTCAGAACTGGAACCCTATGTGGGGTTTCACTGTCTGCCTTGATGTTTGCTAACTGTCTGCTAACCACAATTGTACAGAGAGTTTAACTGAGTGTCTTTGAACAGTTAATCCATTCTCCATCAACACACCATTTCTGTGCACAAAACTGCCGCTCACTGGAAGTTTTTGTTATCTATTGCATTGTACTTAATAAACTCAAGTGACGGTGCTGTGTGAAAATCCTTAGGAGTTTAGCAATTACAGAAATATTTAAACCAGCCTATCTGGCACCAACAATCATGCCACGGTCAAATCATGTGAGAGATCAAATTACTCCCCCTTTTCTTATGATTGGCTGAATCTACTCTACAATTTCTGCAGGATTTTATGCTTTGCTATGACGCTATCTGAGTAGCTTATTAGATAATTGCATTAATGAATAGGTGTAGATGTGTTCCTAATAAAGTTAGTAACTATATATTATAATATGATGCTGTGAATTATTGTGGTGATGCATAACAAAGTTCAAATACTGACACAAAGTCAGTCTGAGACCACCCGTGGTTGACTCAGTGGCTGGGATCGTCTATGATCACTCAAATACTCATGAAGCTGAAATTAGACAGTAAATGATTTATATTTTATAGTCTAAACAAGCCACAAAATAAGAAATCGTAAGTCTATACAGGCTGTCATTAGTGCCCTTGCTTGACAAAACAGATGCACAACAATCTTTAGTTAAAGCATACAAATCAATGTGCACAGAGAATTAAAGATACGAAAATACATCAAGATAATGGAGCTGAAGTGCTATTAAATTATACACAGGTACGCACCATTTAATGTCCGCACTACGTGAAACAGGATGTTGATTGAAATTAACATTGACCATACATTACCATAGTAACGTTGGGTATTTTCAATGTTATTTACAATAGGACAGGCAAATACATGACATCTGGTTACAATACATAGTGAAAAGTCATCTGCCCTTCACTTTGTTGAAATTTTAACATCGTTTGTTTGTGCCTTTTGAGTCTTTGTTATGTGCATAGCTGGTGCTGCACTTCCGAGTTCCATTCGTTTTTGACATTTGTGAATTAATGCAGAAATCATCCACATTCATATCCAAATGCATATAAGAAATCAGAATATTTTTCCCACACCCCTAGTAATTAGAGTTTAGTACAGCACTGTAACATCATACATCGGACAGCGCTGTATAGTGTATTTACCATTTTGAGTTTGTTTATGGCTGCCATGTCTGGAGTTGAATGACACATTTTTAGTTTGTATTATAATTTATTATAATTTTAACACTTATGCCATTAAAGCAAATGGGTGTTTGATGTTAAGCTGGTCATTCCTGTGATACCTTAATATACTAATTAACTAAGCCAAACATACTGTAGTGACTGTTTGTTTAGCTATGGTTATGACTGTAACTAATGATATCTGATATCATCTGATATTATCTGATATCTGCTCACCTTACCTCTTGCTCACTAACTTTGGTGATCTTTCCTTAGCCTGTGCTGTATTTATGCAAATATGCCTATTTTCAGCAAGTTGTGACCTGCAAAGCAGCAGGTGGCCGTCCTGTTGGCATATGGTGCGATGTCTAGTTTGCTCTCTGTAAAGTCATTTGTAGAATGAAGGAATAGAAGAGACTGACTGGTTCTGTCTGTTCTGGAGGTATAGCAGAGAAATGGAAGCAGTCTGCATGGCCAATAGGCTGAACCCATGGTGCGTGTTTTCTCTCTCCTGGCCCAAGAAGCTTGGCACGGATTCCTGCTGTACCTGAAAACCGGGGATACATAGTCAGAGCATGGAGTGCAGGGTGTCTGTTATGTAAAGAGAAAGAGAGGAAAATAGGGTTTGGAACTTGTCCAAAACGCTTCATGAGTCACCGGTAACGCACACATCCATAAGCACGCACTCAGAAGCTTGCGTGCTCTGTGTTCCTGTATGCCTTCTGTAGGTCTCCAGCTGGGGAGAGAGACACAGGAAGCACACAGTGTGCCTGTGTGTTAGCATGGATAGGAAGAGAGGTGGGGCGGCCCTGGGTATATACACAAACACAGCAGGGAAATGACAACACTCAATTTGCTCAGCCTGGTCAGTGTGTGTGTGTGTGTGTATATGTATGTGATCGCGTGCTTGTGCGTGTGGGTGTTGGGGGACTGGGGAGGGAAGAGTTGTGTTTATTATCTCTATGGGAGCCAAATGTTCACAAAAACGTAGAAAGATCTGACAATATTTACTTTGTAAATAATAGAAAAATGACTTGCATAAGGTTAATGGCATTAGGTTTAGAATAAGGTGTAGGGGTAATGTGTAGTATTAATTTGTTACAATAATTTTATGCCATTGGAAACTCTCCGCAATAAAATTAGATTAATGCTGGTGTGATTAATCTCGATATGCGTGGTCTTGAAATAACCTTTTCTGTGATCCTGATTCATGACTTAGTATCAAATATGTGACAGAATTATTAAAATCAATCATCTAATCCTTACCTTCAATACATCTCTCGTGTTTTAACTGCAGGCCATAATGCTATAAGTCTCAGTATTTAAGCAGATTAAGTAGGGCAAGGCTACCCATGAATCATTTTGTATTAGAAAATTAATTTAGGAAAGTATTTTAATTTAAAAATTAAAATAGATTAATAATTTAGCCATTTCGGTATGGGTGCCTTAAGGGTAGATGGGGAAAGAGAGTCGAAGACCATTTTATAAATGAAGGTTATTGTTCATACCTTATTTAATGAAGTTAAAATTCATAGTTTAAGTTACAAATGAAAGTTTAATTAGAAAAGCTTGAAAAAGATCTTAAATTCGCTTTGTAAATGAATTATTTTGGCAATTCTGAAAAGTTTTCATAACTACAAAACTTCATATTTATCTCTAAATTTCAGCTTAAAAAAATCTAAATTATCCAATTTAGATGTACCTATACAATGATTTAAGTTTCATACTGTAGATTTGATACAGATATCCCTGCAATAAAATATGCAGCCTCACTTAATAGGTTTCGGTAGTGAAGGCTACAAGTAATGTGTTTCAATGTAAGTGAAAAATATTCAACTATCAAATTTTTCATCACCTATTTAGTATACTGAATGAGGGAAATTTTCTAGTTCTCTTTATGTGAGTTTTAATGTACAGTAGTTTATGAGGACAGCTCTGGTGTGATGATGTGCTGGTATAGAGTAACAGTATGATATCTCCCAACTCAGAGAGATGTAATAATGTGGTGATGAGGTGATGAGGTTGAAACAGACATGGATATTTTCAATTATTTGCAGTAGATATTCCGTTACATTGGCAATGAAATTCCTTATAAATTACCATCCCCCTGTAATCAGCCATTCGAAGTAACAGTGGGCCAAGCAGCGAGAAATGTGGTTCAGCAATTTTCATTTAACTTGCCGATTTCAGAGCAGTATGCACTTAAATTGACATTGGGCTGGGAAAGACATGAAATTACTCTGTAGAATGCAAGTTCCCTAAAGCTTCAACTGTAAGATACATGCCATGCCATTAGGTCTAAAACTTGCTGAATCCATAGCTGCAATCTTCATCTTTTATTTTCCATCGTGACTATACACTGCTCTATCTAGAGATTTGCTCCCTGAAAGGTTCTGCTATTATCATACAAACAACTCTGGCTTTTTTATATTGTCTGCCATCTGAATGACAAACAAGCTTTTAAAATCAATATTTGTTCATTCTGATTCACTGCACATTTTGCATTTCTGATTTCAGGTTATTTTAAATGTAATTTGGCATGATAAGTATTTACAAAAATAAAACCATTCATTAATAATTATAAAGTTCTCTTCATCAGGTCGTTGGTTTGTAAGATTTTAGCAACAAAAAGTAGAGAAAAGCTGAAATCTAAATGACAGATGACAGCAGAAATGGTAATACCATTGTCAGAGCCTTTTTTTTATTTTGTTTTACTTTTTGCAGTTGAATGATACAGTAATATTTGGTATATTCCTATTGTATGTTATGCCCATTTACTGGTCAAAGAGACAAAAAATAAGCTTATAATCTCATTACTAATGTTACATGTCATGTACTACTCGGCATATGCATGCCTGAGTCATTACTATACCAACCTGTCTGGATTCTGAATACATTTGCCTAGAATTCGAACAGGCAAATCAGATTTGATCATTTTTCACTTGCAGTCATTTGGTTAAAACAATTTCTTTGAGAAATAAATCAGATTTGCCATGCTGTCTAAACATATCCTGACATCAGCAGTAGGCTGCTATTGGTCAGGTTACAAGAGCCATTATGAGTGTATTCAGGGGACATTAGAGCTGAATAATTTTCTTTGTTAAGTAAATGGTATTAGTGTCAGACTATTTAACTCTCTCTTTAAAGTTCATTATGTGTGCTGCATGTCAAATGATGGTGAAAGTAGAGTGGTTAAATAAAATAATGGTGGTAAGACATATTGAAGAAAAAACAGTTTATACTAAGAAAAATGTTTTATTAATAATTGTTGATAAATCGATACAGCAATAAACTATGCACCCTGTCATTGTCATTTACCTAACAGTGCCATCTCAGTTAGTTGGTGGGAACTGGCAACAAATTAACTATGATTTGGTTCACATTTTTAGTATTTGTAACATCTGGCTTTAGATTATGCACTTACTATATTGCTGCAGATTATTTTAGAGTATCAGTCAGGACAAAAGTGAAGTATCATCAGTGCTGGGATTTCATCCATTCTTATCAAAGTTTGCGTGCATGGCTTCTTATTGTGTCTCTTACATTGTGTCTCCTGTCTCCAGTACAGGTTTTGCAGAATCACTGAAAGGAAATTTCTTTAAAGGGAACTTGTTATTGAAAGGAAATTTACCCTGAATGTCTCTAGCTGACCTTATATTTACCTGGACTCATGCACATTGAATAAAACCTCACCACTCTGCTTCCAGAAATGCACTCATCTATTTTATATAAGGTAACAAAAACAAAATATATCCCCTCTCTTCACAGTCTGAGATTATCATAGTGAGAGAGAGAGAGAGAGAGAGAGAGAGAGAGAGAGAGAGAGAGAGAGAGAATGCGTTTGGAGTATTCAAAGTATTTAAAAAGAAATACAAATCTGAAATCCACAGAAGCCTTTTAAGGTGAGCGTCCATGGAGTATCAGGTTGAATAAAGTATGGCAATTGTGGTCACAGTTGGGGCAGTGCAGAATTACTGCTGAATCAGCGACGGTATTGTTTTTTAACAGATCTTTTCATTTTGTGGCAAATTTGTCACATAACAAAATAATAAAGAAAGCAGAGAGGCATAAGAAATGTAATTGAAGGACTAAGCTTGTGTCCTGCCAGATTCATAATGCCTGCTTGAGTGAACACAGACACATAAGGAGGCTGTTATGCTTGTGTGTGGAGGAAAATGATGCAAGAGACAGAGTGAGATAAAGAGATCATAACAACATAATTACCACGACAGACAGTGACTATAATGTGGATATGATCTAGGATGACACAGGTGTTTGCAATATGAACTGTGACTCTTTTTGCACTAAACACTATCTATGTATTGATATGCTTTTACTGACACTGAGTTTGAGTACGTGCCTAGCTTGCTAATATTGTGGTAACAAATCGACTCAAATGAATACATAAAAGCACTTCATCATGGTCTCTATTTGTATCCTCACATTCTCTGTAATTCACCACCCCATTATTTCATTCATTCACTTTTTTATCCGCTTAAGCCTTGGTCAGGGTCACTGGAAAGCCAGTGCCTAGCTAGAGAAATGGTACAAGGCAGGAACAACCGTAGACAGGGCATCAATCCATCAATCACACACAAACAAACAAACACACACACACCCACACACAAACACAATGAACCTAACACGTGTTTTTGAAAACCGAAATAAAAATAGAAAATTCTTGCTGTGAGGCAACAGTGCTACCCATCACTACCCCAATTGTTCTTACATTTATTTTGACTTTTATTTCATTGCAGACAGTATGAACCTGAGATACCATCCATTCCTGCCTTTCAGGCCTGCAACACATTCCAAAAAAAGTTGGGATGGTAAAACAGTCCTTCTCACCTCACTTAAAACACATTTTGGCACAAGTCAGGGCTGCGGGCAGGCCAGTTCAGTACCCTCATCTTCCACAGCCATGCCTTTGTAATGTATGCAGCATGTGGTTTTGCGTTGTCTTGTTAAAAATGCATGAACATCCCTGGTCAAGCTGTTGTCTTGAAAACAGTATGTGTCATTATAACATCTTAATGTACTCTTCTATGCTCCCATCACAAAAGTGTAAATTACCTTTGCCATAGGCACTGACAAAAACCCATACCATCACAGACCCTGTCTTTTGAACTGTCTTATAACAATCCTTTTTGTATTTGGTCTTTTGGTCTTTCTAAAAATACATGCGATACTTATTCATCTGACCTGTTCAGCTATTGATATATGATGGTTCTTGCAGTGCTGTCTAATAGGTAATTATCCTGATTTGGTACAACAGCAGTATCTACAAAGGGGCAATGAGTCTCTGTCTCCGAGGAGAAGACTCTTAAAATAAAAAGGCAAGGACGCAAGCCTAATTTGAAGATATGTGATATTCAATCCCTCAGATGGCACTGCATCAAGAACCATCATTCATCAATAGCTGATAGAACCACATGGGCATGGAATTACTTTGGCAAACACTTCATGCACTACAATATGGAGTTTTATTTATTTATGGCACTTAAAACATAATCCCTATTTTAACAATGTGCAGAAGTCGCCTCAATTTCTCTCGGCTCAGAAGTATCTGGGATGGACAATAACACAGTGGAAACACTGTGGTCAGATGAATCAGTGTTCCAGGTCATTTTGGGAAAATATGGATGCCATGTGTTCTGGACCAAAGATTAAAAGGACCATCCAGACTGTTATTAGCAACAAGTCCAAAAGCCAGGGTTTAACATGTTATATGGTTATGTCAGCGACCTTAGCACGTCATTTTCAGTTCTGTAATGGCAACATTGATTGCTTCAAGATGCATTTATCAACAAGACAACGTAAAACAACGTCTCCCCTTGAGGAGAAATTACCTGGCAGAATTAGCAGAATAACTGTCTTAATCAAACTCAGAGGTGCTCTAATCTTTTTAATTCCATACAGATGCATATCTCCATGATTTTACAGACAGATTATGCCTTGTATTATGGCTGTTTACCACAAATCTTCTATCATGTGATAGAAAGTCAATCAAAGATGTTCCTGAATCTACAATTACACTGCACTATATAATTGGACTTGTTGTCAGGAGAACACTATTCTCATGTTGCATGGAGAGTAAGAAAGGAGAAAAGTTACAAAACAAGTCAGATAGAATCTGGTATTTTGAAGGGGCAATTTTAATGGCATCTTCAGATACAAAGTAGTATTTTATATTTAAATACATGCAGTATATACTTTTTTGGTAAGTAAGCTATTTAAGTCAGTATGTACAACACAAACATGAAAGCTGAAACTTACCAGAAACTGTTTATCACTGTGGAGATGAATAAACGTAGAATTACAGACATCTTCTGATTCTGATTCTGAACTTATCTAATCTGAGGTCCATAGTACAATAGAAAATAAGCACAGTATCAAAAAAAACAATCCATACAACCAGAACTTTCTTAGAAATATGATTACAAGCATGTCTGTAACAGAATTGAGGAAACCTACTCAAGTTTTTACTCAAAGTCTGATCTCAAGAATATCAGTTTTCTCTTTAATAAGCATATTAACATTGATCTCCAGGTCACAGTGTTGACATGTTGAAGGAGAAGTCAGCTTCACACTGTCACTTGATTACCTCTGTTATTGGGAAGCTTGTCACAGAATGGATCGATACCAGAATTCCATCGTCATTCAATGTAGTCTTTTCTGCGTTTTGAGCTAAAAGTTTGTTGATCTCTGGATTTGCTCTCATAAGCTTTTCAGCATTCTGCCCACAGTGCTGATCCCAGATGGAGTGGAGGATTCTGTCTCCTGAGGATGCCGACCCACACTGACTCCCACTCACGCCTCATTGCAGGGGTGATGCTGTTGTGGCACTAAACTAATTCCATCTCATATGTTCTTGCTGTTTTCCATCTAATCTGACTCCCCTTAAGCTCTCCAAAAGCCACATGATGTCGTTAAAGGGCTTAATTAAGGATCTCTGATTCAATCACTCTAATTGAATCAGGGATTGCATGAAAGGCAAGGGCTGTTTTGGGGTTACATTTGCACATATGCTGAGAATTTTGGCAGCACCTAGAAGGTCTGATTTAGCATGAAGGAGAAAATGTCATGATGAGTGGAGGTAAAGTAAATAAGCATACAGTGCTTTTGCAAATGGTTGACAAATTGTTGTTAAGCTTGGTTTTAAGTTGGTTTCAGTTTGAATAAGGAAAACCAAAAACCCATAATATCAGAATAATCCTAGACAGGGAACCAGTCCTCCACAACGCACACACTGGGGCACTGTAAATACACATATACACAGTAATACACATATTGACCTTAATACACATCTTTGAACTATATAAGGAAATTGAAATACTTGGCCAAAACCCAAACAGACACACGGAGAACATGCCAATGCCACACAGGAAGCTGTTCGTCTGGGACTTGAACCCCAATCACTAAAGCTGTTAAGCGACAGCACTAAGAACAGTGGCACTGTGCTGCCTGCACAAACACTAGTTGTCTTTATTTAGGCGTTTTCCAGTCATTGTAAAAGCACGTTTTGAAACCTGCATAGACAAAGCTGCATGG
>JAUZSU010118281.1:0-18885 GCA_034780255.1 Parotocinclus maculicauda
GCCAAAGAAGTGGTACTAACTGACAGTACAGTACATGAAGCTTCAGAATTCACAGAGGATGCAGCTCGAGTCACACCAGTTGAGAATGTTGAATTTGTAGAACACAGTAAATTAGTATCAATTCCTGAAAGTACATTAAGAGATGCCTCAGAAATCATAGAGGATGTTGTTCAGGTCATGTCGGCTGAGGGTGTTGAGCTGGTAGCACACAAATTAGTATTAGTTCCTGAAAATACTTCAAGAGATGCCCCAGAAATGGCAGAAGATGTTGCTCGTGTCATACTGACTGAGGGTGTTGAGCTGGTAGCACATAGCAAAGAAGTGGCACTAAATGACAGTTCAGCACATGAAGCTTCAAAAATCATAGAGGATGTTGTTCAGGTCATGCTGGCTCAGGGTGTTGAGCTTGTAGCACACAAAAATGAAGTGGTCGTGACTGAAAATACATTAGATGAAGCTACAGAAAATACAGATCACGTTGATCAAATCACACAAGTTGAGAATGTTGAATTTGTAGCACACAGTAAATTAGTGTCAGTTCCTGAAGGTACATTAAAAGATGCCTCAGAAATTGCAGAGGATGTTGCTCATGTCATGCTGGCTGAGGGTGCTGAGATGGTAGCACACAAATATGAAGTGGTCGTTACTGATAATACTTTACATGAAGCTACAAAAAATACAGATCACGTTGATCAAATCACACTAAGTGAGAATGGTGTTGAGCTGGCAGGAGATGCCAAAGAAGTGGTACTAACTGACAGTACAGTACATGAAGCTTCAGAATTCACAGAGGATGCAGCTCGAGTCACACCGGTTGAGAATGTTGAATTTGTAAAACACAGTAAATTAGTATCAATTCCTGAAAGTACATTAAGAGGTGTCTCAGAAATGACAGAGGATGCTGTTCAGGTCATGCTTGCTGAGGTTGTTGAGCTGGTAGGAGATGCCAAAGAAGTGTTTCTAACTGACAGTACAGTACATGAAGCTTGGGAATTCACAAAGGATGCAGCTCGAGTCACACCGGTTGAGAATGTTGAATTGGTAGCACACAGTGAAGTAGTATCAGTTCCTGAAAGTACATTAAGAAGCATCTCAGAAATAGTAGAGGATGTTGTTGAGGTTACTCAGGCTGAAGACACTGTGTATGTAGCAAACAATGTTGTGTTATCAATAACTGACAGCACATTACACGAAGCCTCAGAAATTGCAGACCACATTGAGCAAGTCACACTGGTTGAGGACAGTAAATTTGTACCACAAAGAGATGTTGTATCAGTTTCTGAAAGAACATTAAGAGACACCTCAGAGAATGTTGTTAAGGTTACTCAAGCTGAAGACACTGTGCAAGTAGCAAACAATATTGTATTATCAGGAACTGACTGTACTTTTAATGAAGTCCCCGAAATCAAAGATGATGCAGTTCAAGTCACACTGGCAAAGGATGATGAATTGATAGCAAATAGTGATGAACTATCAATGTCTCATACTACATTAAGAGAATCGTCAAAATGCAACATGCAAATTGTTAGGGTTACTCAAACTGCCAGTGATGTGTTAGAAGCAAACAGCACCATAGTATCACTAACTAACTGTGCTTTAAATGATGCCTCGGACATAAAAAATGTTTTTGTGCAAGACACACTGACTAAAGACGCTGAGTTAGTGGCACACAACAATGAACTAGCAGTGCCCATTATTACTATAAATAGAGTGTCCGATAACATGGAGGATGCTAATCAAATCACATTGGATGAGAAAATTGAGTTGGAATCACACAATGATGTAGTAACTCCACCTGCTAGTACATTAAGAGAAGCCGCAGACATTAGTGTGGACGTTGTTAAAGTAACTCAGGCTGAAATCGGCACATCAGCAGAATTTAAAGACGATGCACATCAAGTCAGATTAGTTGAGGACGTTGAATTGGTAGTAGTAAGTGATAAATTATCAGTGATTGATACTTTAAATGAAGGCTTAAACAATTCAGAAGATGTTGTTAATGTTACTCGAGCTCAATACACTGTGTTGGCTGCACAGAATGTCGTAGCATCAGCGCCTGCTAATAATTTAAATGAAGCTTCAGAAATCACTGAGGATGCTGTGACGGTGGCACACGACCTAGTATTACTGCCTCTTAGTACTATAATTAGATCCTCAGAAAACACAGATGATGTTACTCAGGCTGAAGACGGTGTGTTGGTAGTATCAATGCCAGACAGTACATTTAATAAACCCTCTGAAATAACAGAACATAATAATGGCGTGTCAGCAGGATACAGTGATTCTGTATTTGTGTCTGACCATACATTAAATGAAGCTTCTAAAGTAACCAAGGTTACTCAAGCCGGAGTAGGCATGTCAGTTGGACAGAGAGTTGTAGATTTAGTACCTGAAAATACGTTAAATGAAGCTTCAGAAGTCACAGAAAATTGTATTCAATCTATACAGTCTATGATAGTTAAGACTGTAACACATAATGTACTATCCTTAGGGCCAATTTCAACCATTACCAGAAATGTAGAAACAACAGATGATGCTCTGGACACACTAGCAAAAGCAGGTCAAAGTGCAGCAAACAACAATGAAGCTTCAGCAACAGATACTACTATAAACAAAGCCTCAGAAGCGGCAGGTGAAATTACTAACATTTTTCCACCAGACAACAGAAATATAAGCACTGTAAGTTCAGTGTTGGACTATATCCAGGTAGAAGCTGAGAAGGAGGAGTTCATAAATGGCAAAATGAATACAGAGCCAGTACTGTACGCTGTAGAAATGGCCAAAAAGAACACACAACCAAAGATTGAGCCCATGGCAATGGAAGACAGCAGGGACACTGCTGTCGAAAAGATTGTTCAGAGCACTGAACTACTGAACATTCAAGAAACCGTCATGTACATAAGTCATGAAAAGGAAGCTATCATATTAGAAAACAAATGTCATCTACATATATCAGCAACCCGTGAGGAAAGCAGAGAAGTTGAGGCAGAAGGAATTTCCAAAGGAACCCCGGGCCTTGTACTGGATCACACGACAAAACCAAGAACAGGTGGGGAAATATTCCTGATCACACTTAAGGAAAACCAACCAGATGAGCAAAGTCAGCAAACATCTGCCATCTTTAAAGAACCACAACTCCACGAGAACCTGGCAGAGGAGGAATGTCAACCCTTAACAGTGGAAAATCCCAAACTAAAACAACAAGAGTGTTATACAGATTCCAAACTGGCCATTGATATATATACTACAGATGAAGCTCTAGTATTCAAAATGGAAGAATCACCAATGACAGAAGAAACTGAAAGACCATATGTAGAATCTTTAAGATCTGATACACTTTCTGAAGACATAAAGGAACTCACAATAACAGCAATGCCAGTTCATTCTGATTTTCTTTCAGAACCACAAGAAACAAAGCATGAAGGTAGCTCCACTAACTATGAGCCTAAAGTTGCCACACACGGACGAAAGCCAGACGAAAGTCAATCAGAACCTGAAAATTGTGAGAAAGGTTCTTTGCAAATAAATGAAACTGTTTTGGTTGAAGCTTTCAAATGTGCAGAAGATACAAATCAACCTAAGCTTGTCTCGTGTAATGATAACGGGTCTGATGAAATAAAACACATATCTGAAGACAAATGCATAGCATGTCGAACAAAAGCCATGGAATTTAACACATCTGAGCAACCAGTAGAGACTCAACACTTTGATAAAGTACCAATTTCCCTACCAGCTGCTACAATGGATGTAGATCATGGAAACATTAAGGATACAGCTGAAATAGGTAAACAGAACCTGGAAGGTTGTATCTTACCTATAACTGATGAGAGTAAACCTGTATTGGAGACTGTAATAGTCAGTGTCACCCAAATGACTGGTGAAGTTTTAAGTGAACAGAAGGCTGACGTAATTGTAGATGTAGAACAAAACACAGAATATGCACATTTAAATACACAAGAAATGGTATCTAAATTCTACAGTATAAAAACAGCTGAAAAGAACACAGAAATGCAAAGTATTGTACTGAAAGAGGAAAGGGCCAAGGACAACGACGAAAGGCAAATGACAAGATTCACTGAGCAGATGACAGAAACAGAGATGGTCACTGAAACACTGGAACTGACATCAGTACCAGCAGTGCTTCAGACTGTAAAAACTAAAAACGATCTACAAGAAACTTTAAGCCCAATATCAGTAATACAAACAGAAGACATGATGCCCTTAGCACCAATACCAGTTGCTTGTGTTTTAACAGATACACTATTGTCAGGTGAGGCATCAGAAGAAGGTGACACAAACGTCAACACAGTTACTGAGGTAGAGTTACAAGAACGAAATTTGGATATGACCATAGCAACATCAGAAACAATGGTGTTTACAAAACCGAACAGGCAATCAATTGTGGCTTCAGCACGTGAAACAGAAACAATGGTGGCAACATGTCAGGAAACAAATACTGAAATCCTGGATCCTGTTGGGATTTCAGCAAAAGATAACATAAAATTTGGATTGTCTGGTTTTTCCACAAAAGTTACGGAATCACAATTAAAGTCAGTGATCACTGTGAAGGAACCAATACTGGCACAGGAAGACGTGGTCCCAGCAGTAAAGAAAACACTCATAGATGTTCCAGTTATCAGTGAAATTCAGCAGCTGCCTTTAACTGGATGTGAGGTAAACCTTACAGGAGCAACACAAGAAGATAATCTGGAAGTACAGTGAAAGTACAGTGCATTGAAACAACTCCATGGGAATGTCAGCTGCATCTAAACCAGAAGTAGATGAAGTTTGGAGAGATGCTACAGATGACATTACAGATGATAAGGTGCTCGCCCAAAGAAAGTGTTGATTTGCAAGATACATCCAAGTTCCATGAACACTAATGACACATTTAAGTGTTTATTCTATGCACAGACCAATACCCTTCCATGCAATGCATGTAATAATTAACAGCATGCAGGATATTTAATGAGTAATTACAACTGTTTTAGATTTAAATATTTTAAATATATATATTATAATGATACCGTTTTATAGGGTTGGACAGGGCCTTCTGATCAAAAGTCTTCTAGCAGTTTCTGGAGTTTGTTGAAACATCAAGACCTGAAGCCTCATAAATGGACAATTGCATCCTTAAGATTTTGGAACCAAAGCTTTAACAACGTAGAGTTAAGAAATAGTGTTAGAGCATTTTTAACCAAAATATTACTTAAGAAAACACATCAAATAGCCTATCATAAGAATCTACACACTTCTGTAATGCAGGTTAATTATACAAACCTCCAGAATGGATGACAGTCACATTTTACTATACGTTATTAATATATTGTACTTATTATGTTTAGCTTTCCTAAACAGTATATAAACACAACCTCCAGTTTAAATGTATACATGCATATGTTATACCTGGGGGGTGGGGGTGGGGGTGTCTTCGGGTGGGGTAGTCTGCAGCATCACTGACTGAAAAACTGTATCTTTACGTGCAGTCAGTTAAAGCTCATTATAATACAGTACATACACTATAACTATAGCTACAATTTACAATATAAAATTATACCCATATAAAAAAGACTCACAGTTGATAATTGTTGCTATGCACAATATTTCAGTCTCTGAGCAGTTCACCAGAAGAGAATATAGGAAGGCTTCTGACCACACACTGTGGCTATTCCTCAGCAGTCAACTAAAATGACTAACAATTGCACGTTATTGGGTGTTCTGTAGGTACAAGTTTACCAGAAGAATTAACATTGTTTGGGCGTTTAAACACTGTTTAGTGGACACTTTATTAGATACATTTGCAACGCAATACACCTTATACTTCCCTTATTTCTTTCGACTGTAAATCGTGCATAGCACAATTAGCACATACTGTATAACAGCATCTATACTGCTCACAAAAAATATATCACAATAAATTATCCCCAAATTTTTGTGAGCATTGTATACTGTTTGAGTGTCCAATAAAATAGCTAACGAGAGAGCAAGTAGCATGTTCTAGTGATTTGGCAACTATGATAATTGCTATTATTCTTGATGTTTTTTTTACACTCACTTGAGAGCTTGAACACGCTTGTCTCGACAATCTTTTTCTTTAACTCAGATGAGTGAGTTAGAGCATTTTTTAATTAAAAGAGAACTTAACTGCTTTTAAAAAACTTGACTTATTTTTCTAAATATTTACTTTATAGAGCTGTTAATAATAAACTACATGCTAATACACATTTTCCTGCTATGAATAACATTGCAAATGTTTATAATTTAATAATCTTCGTTTAAATAAAAATAACTCTAAAGCATCAGTAGTCTGTCTGTTAATTATCACATTATTTTAATTTGCATAATAGTGTCTTATAACACAAAATGAAACTTGTAAAACCCAAAAAACTGCCATGTGCCCACAAAACCTTACGGAAAATAGAAATACCATATGTCCATAAACCAATACGGAAAAAGGGAATGACTAACGGGTACCTCCAAACCTCCAGAGGAAATGGGCCGGTGGGTGGGGTTGCGATAGTTCTAATAACTAATGATGTTGTTTCCCTAACAACAAAGCAAAGACTATGGCATCCAGTTCGTAAGAGTCCCACTAGGTAATGCCAGTTCGAACAAAAAGTTGTTAACAAGTGGCACTGACTTCAGTGTTTATTAAATGCTTTGGAAAGACTAGAAAACTGAAAATGTCCAAATCTCCCTGATATAGGATGTTATATAGGATGCACAGGGTGTTGCTGGGTCCCCACCACAACGAGGTCAGGTAGACTTCACCTCTGAGTGGATTTGGAGTAAATTAGCATAATACCTATAGACTGAATCACTTTCATTTGCATTAAATTCAATCTAGCACAAGAGGATTCATTTTTATTAACTCCAGCTCCTAACCCATCAATCTCCCATTTTACCTTATTAAAAAAATAAAGCCGTGTTGTAGAAAACATTCAAGAGCAGAAAACGTGGATTCTGAGCAGTAACGAACAAGAATAAATAACTATAATTAAACTTGTGCTCTTTCTAGTAAGCAAATCTTGCAGTTGAAATCCACATACAGTTCATGTTCTGCTTTATGAAAACTGCTATTGGTGCATCTAAGCTTCATTACAAAATGGCTTGTGTGCCCAGTTGCATTCATTCATATACTCATGCGCTTAAATTTGCTCACGGTACCTTATCTTACCTGGCATGTCTTTGCAATATGGGAGGACAAATAAACATTTTTGAAAATCTGTGCAGTTTATTCATCTGATGAAGACAACAAGCATGACACAACTACAGAAATCACAAAGCAGACTGCAGATCTACATAATTCTTGACAATACTATGGTGTTTTTTTTCCAAGTCAAGCTGTATTTATATATTGTATTTATATTTATTGGAAAGTCTTTTGCTGGTCACATACTCCATACGTCTTCACATCCTCTCGCCTCTTCAAAAGATCACACGGCCAAGTTCAAACATCACCTTCAGATGATAAAGGGTAACAAACATCAAACATCAATTTCAGATGAGCGAATTCACAATAGATTTGATTATTTGTGGCTTTTGTTGCTGGTAGCAATACAAAAATGAAACATTAGATACAATGCTACACCACTACCAGATAATGTTTTCTAAACTCCTCATATAACATGCAGGATAATCATATTTTTATCCAAATTTGGTCCATTATATGTGGCATAATAGTGGATTCTATGTCCACATGGATTTGCTGCTACAAACTGCTTCAAACCTTCTGATAGATACAACTTTAGATTAAAATGAACACTAATTAAAATTATAGAATTATATTCTCCTTCTTTCCAGACCCTTTTAATTAAGATCATACCTAAGATCACTTAAAATGTTGTCTACCTCTGGCATTTGAACAACAATTCAAACACAACTTAAAGGCATAACACAGTAACTGACCTCAATGGTGATAAGGATTACAATCATCCATTCCAGCCGGAGACTGTGTTTTTCACCAAGATGATTCCTCATAAGGTCTGTCAATTCAGTGCAGTGCTGCAGCTTTTCATTCACAACCTACACAACACCATATACAGAGTGGAAAATAAGGATTTTATTCACTGCCAATTTTGCAGGTTTTCCCACCTACAAAGAATGAAGAGGTCTGTAATTTTTATCATAAGTACACTTCAACTGTAAGAGACAGGATCAAAAAGAAAATTACATTGTATGATTTACAATAATTAATTTGCATTTTATTGCAAAAAATAAGTATTTGATCATCTACCAACCAGCATGAATTCTGGCTCTCACAGACTTTTTTTCTTTAAGAAGCCCCCCTATTTTGCACTAATTACCTGTATTAATTGCACCTGTTTAAACTCGTTACCTGTTTAAAAAACACCTGTCCACACACTCAATCAATCACATTTCAAGCTCTCCACCATTCCCAAGAACAAAGAGCTGTCAAAATTGCAGACCACCACAAGGCTGGGATGGGCTACAGTAGGCAACAGCTTAGTGAAAAGGCAACAACTGTTGCTGCAACTATTACTAGAAAATGGAAGAAACACAAGATGGCTGCCAGTCTTCCTTGGTCTGGGGCTCCATGCAAGATCTCACCTCGTGGGGAAGGATGATTCTGAGAAAGGTCAAGAATCAGCCCAGAACTACATAAAGGGACCTGGTCAATGACCTGCAGAGAGCTGGGACCACAGTCTCAAAAATGACACACAGCTTACTATTTTCCCCAATGAAATGCATGAGGAACAAAATTTCCACAGATCAGGTCTGCGTTCGCAACATTACGAATTCGACAATCTTCGTTATACGTTATCTGCTTAGCAGCATGAACGAAAACAAAAACTAAATATAATCTATTTAGTTCTGTCTTGGGTCACTTTCATAAGTGTTAAACAAATCCGATACATATCAAATATGTGGAATGTGGCTAAGTCTAAACAGCTAGTGGGACAGCAAAGTAAAAGACCAGGTAACCACTAACCCCACCTCTTACTCAAGAGGAAATGAAAAGATGAGATTATTAAAGATTCATCCAAATGCAAATACACAATAATATACTGAATAATAATATTCTTAGTACAACTTAAATCCCAATTAATCAGATCATACCAATACCTTGACCCTACGGTTGATACTGAGGAACTGACAAGTTTTGTCGTACAGTTGCTCCAGGTCTTCTCTGTCCCAGTAGAAATCAGGCGTGATAAGAAGATCAGAACTGAGATTTATACAGTGCCTGAAAGTGACAAAATACAGACAAGAACTAAGCAGCAAGTTCGAGCTGTTTATATCACAGTATTGTTTGTCATATGGTTTCTCACCTCAGAGCAAAGAGTTCCCCTATTTTCTTCAAAACCTCTGCTCTGGACAGTTTTACTGATTTTCCAGATTTCAGGGTCTAGTAAAAGAAACTTCGTAGTGATCATACAAAACAGATCATTTCTTTCTTTCTGATCACTTTCCCATACTGAATGTGTAATATTCCTATAGACTAACATATCCCCTCGATTACAGAAATCCCACTCCACATATGAAGGCTACTTACAAAATGGATGTGTGATGTCATGTGTCTATCATGTATATATAAGCAGGGTTGCAACAGAGCAAACGCTGGTTATACATATATTGGGTATGTGGGGCTACCTCTGGGATTGGCTGAATAGATTCAACAAAGTTATCCAAAGAGATCTCCCATATTGCCAGCTTAACTGTAAAATAATTATTTGAAAATGTATTAATTCAAAGCTACTGTTAATGCAAAACGATACAATATTTGTGCAAAAGAGAAAGAAACGTCCATCTTTACCAGACAGAGACAACGCATTGGAAAATGCAAATTTTTCCAGAAGAACTTGCTCATAGTCCATCTCGCTGTTAAATATGAAGTTTCCCCGGTGGAGCCTTGTATTTCCCCTAAAGAATAAAACAGTTATCTTGTTAGAATACTCACACTAATTACATTTCACTGTATCCTGTGATTTTTTTTTACTTTTTAATACTGCAAACAAATGTTTTGTATAGTCTGGTTGTATTCTGGCCATTATACCATTGCTAAAACAACAAATCTAATGGTGGCATGGTGGCCTAAGACTTATGGACAATACTATTTAACTGTCATTACATATCATTGTATATTTTTAAGATGCTATACTTAATCCCTAGTCTTCTTGTGGATATACCGGTATATTATATAGACCACACCAAAGCTTAAACAACTGTAAATGTGATCAGTCATAGGACTGTGGTAGCCTAGTGGTTAAGGTACTGGACTATGGACCATAAGGTCCAGGGTTCAAATCCCACCTCTGCCACAGTTGGGTCCCTGAGCAAGGCCCTTAAGCCACATTGCTTGGATTGTAAGTCGCTCTGGATAAGAGTGTCTGCTAAATGATGTAAATGCAATCACTCTCTCACAATAGCAATAGTGCTCATGGGAATGCTGTAAAACAAACAGTAACTTTATCCCATTCATTTTATGGGTCTATTATTACTCTTCATTAATACTTATTTAATTCCCGAAAGTGGCATGAGAGACTTGTCTTTTGTAGCACTGTGAATTAGACTAGTAAAAAAACAATGGATGACATGACAACGACAATTATTAGCAACAACAAAGCATTAATATTTGCACATATTATTTAAGTCATACTCATCTACTGTGTAATTGATTTCTTCATTTTCCCAGTGCACCAAGGCCACTTCATAGGGTTGAATCTCATGCTGTTCCAATATTCTCATTACTTTCTTTATCTGTTCAATATAAAAGATAAATACAGACACTTAAGACCTTTTGAAACATTTACATAATAGTATCAAACTGCACATGGTTGGCAAAACATTTAACAAGAGCCTGACAAGAGACAACAATATGATGGTTTCGCCAGACATAAGGAAGTGTTGCATAGGAAACACATAACACTCTTACTCACAGTTTGTTCCTCAGCATTCCAGAAAACGACAGAGCCCTCCCTGTATGAAAAACACTCTTTAAGAATATGAATAAAAAGTAATTTGGCTAAACATGACAAGCGTTCTGTCGTACCTGAAGAAAAACATCATAGCAGTGTCATCTGGTTTTGACGCCATGTCTGTTTCAATCACCAGAACATTTGAAGCATCTAAGTCACAAAATGTTTAAAAACAATATATAAGAATCTGTAATATTATCAACATGGGAATTTATCCTAAAAGTAACAAATAATTTCTAATTCTGATATTTCTTCGTGTGTTATTCCAACTTCCTCCTTTTCGGAGTCACTGGGGATGTTAATGGGGGATTTTGAGCCAACACAATATGTTATGTTGATGTAAGCATGCCCTGAATGAGACACCAGTCCATAGCTGGGCCTCCAGGACCCACTGGTGGAGCTTTGCCTCAGGCAAGGCCAATTGTGCCTGCACAACACCAAACCTAGCCTTAGGTCACCACTGTGTTACAGCGATGTTGGGCTAGCAAACTCTCAAAGAAACTCTGAATATATAATTCACAATAAAATACAGTCGAATCCGGTTAATCGGACCACATCGGGACGTGATTGTTTTGGTCCTAATAACCGGCTGGTTTTATTATTGTGCGTACAAACAAGAACTACTGTTGCTTAAAATCTTTGTTCATTGAAAAATACATTTGCAACCAAGTTTTTCAAAACGATCTACAACGCAATGTATAGGTACTCAGCATTCGAAGCATAATACTGTAAAAAACAAATTCTAAATTCCAGTCAACCTTTGAAGAACTTATCCAGTGTGATCTGACGTGTTCTCTTGAGGGACTGCACTTGAACAGAATCAAGAAAGTGGTGGGCGTGTTCACCTCCCGCTGGTTTTGCTCTTGTCAACACAACTTTTCGGATTTCCTGACCTTTGATAAAAGCATAAATTCTCCTGGGGATCCCAAAAGTGGCTAAAAGTTGCAGTGGCTAAGTGGCGACTTGTGGCTTCTATTTCTTATTTACTCTCACGTTCTTTGGTTTGATTAATCGGAATTTTGGTCCAAATAAGCGAATAACATTACACGTATAATAATAGGATTTGTTTCGGTACTTTAGGATTTGGTCCGAATAAGCGGTTGGTCCAATTAACCGGATTTGACTGTATTAGGATTGGGCAATCGATCAAAAATTAATCGAAACCACCATTCAACATTCCTCTAACCAACATAAACGCACCCATGTTAATATTTTTTTTTCATTATTAATTCTTCAATAAGTAACCTTGAACAATGAATTTGAGAGTTTCATCCGGTTATTTTAAAATCACAACGCTATGCACACTTACTACAAAAAATACAGTTTTAATCACTAAGCATATTTACAGTACAAACCTTGTTAGTGAGCTTTGAGGTTAAAAAAATAATAAATTAAACGATTTTTCCCAGCACTACTATATGTGCTGCTTATTTCTTATGACAATTGGTTGGCCTCCAAAAAGTACATCAATAAATCAGGCGCATGACCATATTCTTGAACTCCAAGAAGTCAGTGCCAGTAAGTCTAGCAATTAACAAAGATAAAAATAACATCATATGCCAACTGATGCAAGTTATTTCTGATCTCAGAACCTAATTGGTTAAGAAATGTTCTCATATTTATGATAACAGCATAGCTTATTCACAATAAAACAATGTCACTCTGCTGATGCATCGAAAAGTGATACAAGCATACTATATAACAAATACAAATCACATAATAAACTATATAGTGTTTTAATTATTTAACGCTGTAGGCATTATTTAATTTTAAACCTTTTATTTCAAACTTACTTAGCATACTATGTTAAAGCAAGGTGCAAGGTAGGTAATTGTTACCACTGAAAGTAGCAACTCATTTGTCCACAAATGGACACAAATTTTTTCAGCCCTAAAAAATTGGCCTGTTAACATATTTTCTGTGATGACAGAAAAAGGTAATGAGGACAAGACAGTGGATATCACTCTGTCATGCTGATTAGAAGAGCAGGCTGGTTGTTCCAAAAGGGTAGTGGTGCTTTTAAGTTTTATTTAGTTAACCATGGTCACCTCCAAGGAAAAGCGCAATCATCATTGCATTGAATCAAAGGGTTTCACAAGCAAGGACATTGCTGCTTTTAAGATAGCACCTCGATCAACCATTTAGCAAATAATCAAAAGCTTTAAGGTGGGTGGGCACCCAAGAAAGTCAAGCTAACATCAGCACCATCTCCTAAAGAAAATGCAGCTACAAGATCAGGTCACCACCAGTGTAGAGCTTGCTCATCTGAGTGAACTCTTAGAGTCATGCATGCCATATTATACCATATACAAATTTGACCAAAGGTTGTATAAAACTGAGGCTTTGTGCCATTCTCAAAACTTTTGGCCATGACTGACTTTCATATAATCACAGACAATACAAACCCAGCATATTTAATATTTTGTCTGATCACTTCAAACATCCAATCCTGCATTTCAGGTCTGCAACACATTAAAAAGTTGGGACGGCACAATTTATGACTAGTGATGAGGTAAAAAATACATTTATTATGTGCTTTCAAACAGGCGATGTCAACAAGTGATTATAGCCATGAGCAGTGCAAAATGTGTCCAGACAAGACCTGCTACTTCTCCCACAAAGGAACTGGAATACTGATTTATCTGACCATAATACATGTTTCTATTGTATGATGGCCCATAGCTGCCTCAGAACCCAGGAAAGTTCATAACAAAATTCGGACATGGTTAACATGGGGCTTCTTTTTGCACAGTTTATTATGTAAATTTTTAAATGCCATTTGTAATGTAACTCTTTATTGTAGAGTTGATTAAGGTTTGCCAAATTAATCCCTTGCTCATTTGGTTTTATCAGTTATTGATGAATGATGGTTTGTGATGCAATCATCTACCCACCTTTGCTCCTCAAAGACTCAACCTTTCACGGATACTGATTTTGTACCAAATTATGACATGACCTGGTTGAAATCACATCATTAATTAATTAGCAAATTATTTTTTTTACACATCATAGCTCTAAATTGCCCCCTCCCAACTTAAAAGTAAACGTGATATTTTAGCTGTATATGTGCGTAAAAGTCATGTTTTTAAGCCACACAGAATGTACTACTGTATATAAGAAGGTAAAAGTAAGTTTTGTATTTAGTATTAATAGCATGCGCAGTCACTGTCAAACTCACAGAATGTACATTATCCTTTACTGTCAGCATAAAACAATTAAATCCATTTAAACCCTCAATTAAATCTTCTTTCACATGCAAACATGGACTTGTTGTTGTAACAAGGGATTTGAAGCATGTGGCATGGCACGTATAAAGCTAATAATAATTATGAATCCAGCATCTGTTCTCCGTGTTCACAGTGTGAATTGCACATACTCAGAGATTAATTATAATCCTGAACTCTGGAGGTAACAGTGAATAGTATCTATATTCATATTCTCAAACGTGACTCCTTCTCTCAACCTTCCGTGGATTGTATTCCTCTGTGAGATGCTATTTAACTTTGCTCACATCCCAACAGCCTAAAGCTAAAACTCCCAGACAAAAGGCAAGGTCGCACTTTCTAAAAACACTTAAGACATCAATTTATTAACCCTTCTGTTGTCAGAAGAGTAAAAATTGACAGACCACTACATTTACCAGCAATGAAAACCCACTGATTTAGATATTTTAAAATGTAACCAATATCACAAAATTCCAAAACTGAAACATTACCTCTTTTTTTCTAAGATTGCTTTTGTGTTTGTCTGTTTGTGTTTTACTCTGCACAGCAGTTTAATATCTATTTAGAGAGCGATGAATAGGTTGCATCCTTAGTCTATATCATTTTTTAGTTAAATGTTTGTTTGTAAATCACTTAGCCACCACACACACACACACACACACTTACACACGTTACTGTGTTACTGATTTAATTTTCTCGTACATGTGCAGCAGCATCTTTCCATGATCTTAATACACATAATAAAACAACTAGATTAAAAATGAACAGTTTCCAATTAAAATGAACATCATATTGAATTATTGAATTATTTATTTATATATAATAATAATTATATATTCATTATTGAAATCATAGTTAATGGCTCACAAATGAGAGACGACAATTATTTCTGGGGTTGAATTGTACTTTATATAAGAACATACCAATATACTGCCAAAATGTTTGAGACAGTTAACTTTTCCCAACACATTTATATTACTTTCTTAGGCTTTGTCTTGCAAAAAAAGTTAACACCTATGCAATTTCTTTATTAGCAGTAACAACAACAAGCTATAAGACAATAATTGTGGCTGGTGTGTAGTAATAAAGACAAGTGGTGTCCAGTAAATAAAAACACTGTCCTTCATCACTTTTAAATAGGGACAAACCCAGATAATTTATAAATATTTTTAATAGATTTGGGTGTTATAAAAGGAGTGAGGACTCATAGATGCATAATTAGGAGACACACAACATTTATTTTATAATAAGGATAAACACAAAAAGGTGAAGCAAAAGGCTCCCCAGAGTACAGAAATAAAATAACAAAGCACAGCCGGGTCGTGTCCCAAACTGGGAAACACCAACAGCTGGCGTGTGAACTATTTTAGCGCTATAGGCGCCGAATCATCAGAGGGTGAGCGAGAGCTCGAGAGCGCGAAGAAGTCGTGTCGGGGCGCATCCTAAATGGGGGAACGCGATACGCCCCTGAAACACTAGGGGGTGAGCCCAAGCTCGTGAGCGCTGTGAGCGCAAGAAGAAACGCTGTTGGGGCGCATCCTAAACAGAGCTGCACAGCCGACCAAAGTGAATCTCCGCGGAGAGCCAAAAGGAAGCTCAGGCTTCGGAAAACCCTGGTTCTATCCCTAACCGGCTAGTTACCTCAAGGGTTTCCCCTCTACGCATCCGTCGGCTCTAGAAATCCCCGGGATGTTACCGTCTGTATTGTTGGTGTTTTAATAACGCGGAGCACGAGCAGGAGGCCGAACGTAGTTTGACGACGTGGCGACGAACACCAAAATTTGAACTTAAATAGTAAGAGCCCCAGGTATTTGTCATCACGTTATCAAATGAACGGCATCACCGGACGCTCTGTAACGGCGACCAGAAACCACCGCGAGCAGACTGGGAGCTTGAGGTAAGCCTCGTAACAGTATCAGGGATGCCATAAGGAAGAGGCCGGGATCAGGGACCTCATTAACACGTGTCACCGGGGTGCTATCCCGGCTTTCAGAGGGCGAGCTTATCCTTGAGAGCTTCGTTGGAAGAGGACAAAGAGGGGGCTCTTCTCCCATCCGGCCTCAGCTGCCAGGGTGCGAAACTCAACTATGTAGTCAGCCACTGAGCGGTCACCCTGGGCGACTTCTTACAGGCAGGGACCCCGCCTGACCGACTCCTGAAGGGTGGAGAAAGGTCTCCTTCAGGGCACTGAAAAATGCCTGTACAGAGGCCCTCCTTCTCCTAGATGGAGGTATCCCACTCCAATGCCTTCCCTGAGAGCAGAGAGATCACGAAAGCGAGGTTGGACCATTACGATGGGAAACGGGAGGCTTGCAGCTCAAAATTGAGAGCGCATTGGAGGAGAAACCCCTACACCCTTTTGGATCCCCAGAAAAGTGCTCCAGAGGGGGTATTAGGGTCTTCGCCGGGGGGGGGTTGGCGGGGGGCGCTCGGGGGAGCACCAGACATTTTGGCGTTCATTAAGGGCTTTAATAGCTGCCTCATCTTGCCCAATGGTAGCTTCCTGGAGGCGAACCACCTCCGAAACGCCGTGGAAAGCTGCTGGGTCCATTTTTGGCCACGTTGCTCTGTTTCCTCTCTACGCATCCGTCTGCTCTAGAAAGCCCCAGGATGTTACCGTCTGTCTATAAGTAATTACTGCCGTTTTAATTACACGGAGCTCGAGCAAAACACCGGACGTAGTGTGCCGATGTGGCGACGAACAACACAGAGACTCAAACTTCAATAGTGAGAGCCCCAGGTGTTCGTCATGAAATTAACAGGGTTATAAACGGCATCACCGGACACTCTGTAACGGTGACCAGAAACCACCGCGAGCAAACCGTGAGCTTGAAGTAAGCCTCAAAACATTGGGGTTTTAAATTCAAAAGAGAATGAGACACCACCTAAATACCTGATCTGTGATGATCCTGTGGTGGCCCTGACCATTAGAGAACAGAGTAAATGAGACTAAAAGTATGTAGAGAATCAGCTGGATTACAGTCTGTAATTGCAGAACAACAATTCTATATCTATATAATAACTGAAACTGATGGGAGGGTTGTGGGAGGCCGGAAGCACAGCATATCTGACAGGCCCTTAAAGATCACCCATCCACCACAGTGCACATACACATACTCTCTCATGCTGGGACAACTTTAGACCCATTTACAGTTGGCATTCATCTTGAATCTGGATTGTATGTGGATAATATTTTAATCAAAGGAATTATGACCTGTTTTCACTTACTAGTTAATTGCTTCGGCAGTCAGTCAGATTTAAATCCTGTGTAAATCAGCTAATAACACTGGACCATGCATTTCCTTTTGTTGTATACCGTTTTGAGATTGTATACAAGTATTGAGATTGGGGGTTGAATAATAGTGGACACATTTCAAGAGAACTGGGTGTTTTTTTTTATTTAACTAATCATTTTGGCTTTTTTATTGCCACGTTGCTGCCCCCCACCCCACCTAAATAAATACAAATTCCGTTTCCAGCAAACTAGTTTCACCTCCTGCAATCCCCAGCGGTCAAATACCATAATGATCTGCTTTTGGATCCTAAAAACCCCATCGGCCCTCTTCATTCAGAAAGATATCCCTTGTAACACAGGGCATGAGGCACATTTTTGCCATTCCACAAGACGCTAAGTGGCAGGCCAATGCTCCACTGTGGTCAGGTCCAGAACCCTCAGAGCAAAAAAGGCCCTAGTTACACCCAATTTGGCAGCTGGGAAGCACCAATCTGCCACAGACCAGCCAACATCTGCAGTGGTATTGCAAATTTAAATTGTTGGCTCAAAATATACAGGTTTGGCCATTTCAGCAGTTATTGTACTCATACCCAGGGTTTTACTCCACAACATAAATCAGTGGCTCTTTTCATCACATGTGCGCTACTAAAGCTCTGAACAAGCTGTTTCCAATTTCTAGCAGTAACTCTTTCCAGAAGATTCGAAACTGTAATAGCAACTGACAAATCAAGGGCCATGGTTTTGAAGTGAGATTCTTATAATCACATATGGATGTAATGGTCACACATTCTTTAATGTTTTAATTAAAAACAAGATTCAAATTACTGGTTTAGTCATTAGTCCTTAAAACTTCCTGCAATATCACATACTGTATATAACAAACAATGATATTTAAGTAGGCAGATAAAGGAAAAGAAAGGACACAGTCAATCGTCCTCTACTGTTCATACTAGAAATCTACTAAATTAATTCAAAAATCATAAAAGGAAATGTCAAGGGATTTACGTCAAGGCTCAAGAAGCTGGCTTCTTTTTTATTTGTTCTTATACCAAAGCATTCTTCAGCTTAGACAGGCCTAGGCACATTTCCATTTTCAAAGGCCATTTAATCTTTAGGTTCTCAGTAGGCACTGTTCACATATAAGCAGAGAATTCCAAGTCCCTATTATCCTTCAAAATGTATCTGCTGGTTGAGCAGGAGTGCAGTCTGAGACACTGATGAGGAGAAAGAAAATATATTACAGGACGTTCACCCAGTTTTACTTCATAGCACAAATCACTAACATTAAAAATTTTTTGTTTCATTGCTAAACATGTTTGCTTCATGTAGCATATGTCAAACAAATAAAATTGTTTAATAGTACAGCGGTGTGAAAAAGTGTTTGCCCCCTTCCTTTTTTTGCATGTTTGTCACACTTAAGTGTTTCGGAACATCAAACCAATTTAGATAGTAGTCAAAGACAACACAAGTAAACACAAAATGCAAT